>PNEQ01005553.1:0-41798 GCA_003012365.1 Medauroidea extradentata
TATGTATATTAATAATACATGTAATGTACATACATTATATGTCTACACATTAATATAAATACAGTGACATAACTTTCACATTATAATGTACACAATGGATATAAATTCGACGTATATAATATGTACACAAAATACGTAAACCTTAAATGGATATATAGACCTTTTATATACGTACAATGGACGAAGTGTGTTTATTGGGGATGCACCAAGCGTTTTTAATGAAGATACGCAATGATATAAGCTATTCAGTAATGGTTTTGCCTTATAGTTTTAAAAAAATCTGACATTGGCTCTTATAGTCGATGCGATTTTTCTCTCGTTAAACACAATGCCTGTAAAGAATGTGAAATATGTATACTTCTAATATTGGGCACCCATGTTCTCGGACATAATACAAATATTTCAGTATAGACTAAACGTTACAGACCTATTAAAAGGCATGGTAAAGTGTGGAATGTTCACTGGTATATGTTGAACATTTACGTCTGTATGGTGTAAAAACTGAGGAAGGTACATTTTGTGCACGTTGTAAATTTTTTCAGTGCTATTAAGTGCAGCAAATGTTCTTGTGAGTACGTAGTGGCGTTTATCAACGTCATTTCAACCAAGGTTAACCGGTCATCAAAAGTTTTCAAGTAAAGAGTGGAGTGGAATTTTCGCCCACAAAAGCGGGATTGGGTCAACTCCTGTTGTGGAGGAGGTTGTCTCTCGCTCTCTCTGTTGTCCTCTCGGCTCGGTCTCGCGAATCCTTCAATTTTCCACAACACTGGCTGCATATTTGCGCAGGTCACATATTACAAGAACAAGATTTCCTCAAAATGTTCAGTTGTTACAAGGTACAAACAGTCACGGGATCGAAAGCTAAAGGCTAGATCTACTAAGGTTAAATGGTTTTAAGTAAAAATAACAAAAAATAACGGCATTACACAACCCGGAAAAGGCACTAATTTGGAATGTTAAGGCCCTATTTTCTAATTAGGCCCTACTTAAGAAACTGATAGGCCTAGAACTGAAACCATTTACCCTTAGTGTGAGGTACCTTAATATCTTTTATATGTCAAACACACAATCTCACGACTAATATTTTCTGTGAAAAAACGATTCTCCTGAACCTCTACATCACAACTTTCATGGCAGGTTGGCGCTTGGACGGCGTTGCAGCGTGTCACGCGTATTCTGTTTTACGCAAACAGCTTTACTTATTCATGTTTGTTCACCTAAGAAAACAACACAAACTTGAAAGTATGCTTCTATGTTTACAAAAATTCAGCACGCTTGTTACGAACATGATTTTCGGGCCTCATAATATTGCTTAAAAACGGGGTTTATTTGTAAACTGCTTTAACTCCGAAAATATTGCCTGAATTCGTAAAGTGCAAAGCGAAAGGAATACGTTGGTCATTACTTCATAATATTAAAAAATAAAATGTTGTGGTCACTGCTCAAAGTCCCGTAGGAAAAATACTACAAGAAAAACCTTGCACGCCAGTTTGGAGTGCTGCAATAGAGGCGATATGCTTCTCGTCAAGCGTGGGACACTGGCTCTTATCGCCACGCTGTTCCCACGCGTCAAAGGTGGAAATTCAACATCGGCGAAGACTCCTCTTAACATCTAGGTCTTTAAGCGCTGGTGAGGGGTGACATGATGTGAGTTTGGAGCGGAATCGAAATGAAGGGGTTGGGGAAACGGAAGATCCCCGAGAAAACCCACCGATCAGCGGCATCATCCGACACGATTCATACATGCGAAAATCCGAGGACCGACCCCGCAAGGAATCGAACCCGATCGCCCGAGTGCTCTAGCGACTGCGCCAATCGCGACCACAAAAGTTTTCCGTTAATGGGCTCTGGCAGACGTTTTTATACGTGTGCGTTCTCTACTCTGCAATGTTTTAGTAAGCCTTGTATGTTGTATTTCTTTCTGTATCGAGAGGGGTTTGTATGTAGTGTCGGATTGAAAATAATTGACTAAGTAAAACATATATTACAGTACGAAGTTTAAATATATTATATTACATACAAAATACTGTATATTACACTTCTGAATGGGATGCCTCCCCCCTCCCCCTAAACCATTAAAATTTTTGAAATTTTACTGGCTTAATTTCTGGTATCGCAAAAAAAGCCGTCCTGCAGCTAAGCTTTTTAACTAAAACACGTGATATGCTAATTTAACCCTTCGAGCTTTTGTTTCAAATTTTTTAAATTATTGCTGCGTGTACTTACACAAATAAAATTTCTCATAAATGTCAAGCAAATACAGTTTAGCAGTACGAGAACGCCACTTTTATGGGGCATTTCGTAACGTTTACATCCAAACGATAAAATCTTGCGCCGCCTATTACATTCGTCTGTATCTACTCCACGCTGAAAAATTAATTTCATGTTTTCTTATGACCTGGTTTTAATGTTGTCCGTAATATTGCAGCGGTTTTCTGCTGTTAATTAATTCCGAAGAAAAATTCAAGGCAGTGATTATCACCATTTCTTTCATGCACAGAGTTTATTAGGGTGTAAGCTACTACGTGGTATTTTTTAAATGTGGTATTGAGAAACGATATCTAAGAGGGAGGTTGCATGCTCGAATCACGGCGCGTACACGAATTTTCTTTTATATTTCTTCAAAATATTTATGTGTAAAATGTATTTGTTCGAAAAATATTTCATAAATAAGTTTACTTCTCGATTAAAGTAAAATACGTATTTGAAATTTATTTTTTTTTTCTTTATTGCAACCTTGTAGTTTTACATACATTTACATTGTATTCTTTACAAGCAATTTCTTTGGCAACTGCGATACCAAGAATTTTCTTTGTTAAAGAACAAAAAATATTCTTGGATTAAATCTACACTTTTACAGCTTCTACACTTTTGCGCACATACAACTTAATATACTGTTCAAACTGATAAGAGTCTAATGAATGGTTCTACTATAAATTCTGTGGTACAAACTTACTAGCAATTAAAATATTTTAATTACTTGAAATCCTGTAGTACCAACTGTACGATGTTAATTAACACTGCGTGCACCTTTTCGTGCTTTTGGTTAGTGACTTAAGTTGCACATGAAGAAAATAGTAATATATTTTACAAAAAATATTTTCCACGTACTGCAATATAATTACGTGTGATACAGGCGAAACTACAAAATACATTTTTCATTATAATAAACACTATTTTTTTTACTTTTCTCTGTTGAACGGAGACGTAGATCTTGCCTTGCGATGAGCCACTTCCTTGACAAAGATCGCTTATCTGCTTCCGGACCAAAATTATCGCGTTTCAATTGCAAGATCATTCATACATATAAATACGTGTTTAGTTATAATTTTAAGCCACTACAGCAGGAACTAAATTATGTTAAATATTTTATCAATGATATTTCTAACAGTGCTACTTATAACGTAATAAATATACGCATACCTAATGATTAGAGACACTGGAATCGCGGGAAAAGATGATTGTCTGCTAGGCTCCAACATACTAGGCCTATATATAACACTTAAGGTTTTGCGCCTATATTGGCTGTTGTTAATGTGAAGTACTGTGTCCCTCTTCAACAGACCCAATTAGAACTGTACAGTTTTAACACAGAACGTGTGTGATTTGCCAGAAAACTGTTCACACGTGTCACGATTGAGACACTATAGTTTATTGGAGAATATGTTAAATATTTTCGCGATTTTTCAGTGTCTCTGCTAATGATGTATGAATTTGTAAAATTTATTTTCGCCATATAGCCTATAGAAGGTAGTTAGATAAGTGGACCTGACGTCTTGTCAACAGCGAGGTCATTATAGACTGTGACACACAACTTGGTACAATGACAGTAGCTGGGAGAGGAGTCGGCCATGGCCTTTGTTAGGAACCATCCCAGCATTTCCTGGAGTGATTTTTGGAAACCATAAAAAAACTGAAATCAGGATGGCTGGAGACGGGGAGAGAACCTGGGATCCCGAATGCGAGTGTATCCTTCAAAAACTGCACTTCTTGAAAGAAAATAAATACGAAACCAAATTTGTTACCACATTTACTCCAGTCGCCCCAAGTTTTTGAGGTAGGCTACAGTAGACTGGATTCTGTGACATTAAATAAAAACTGCATCATAGTATGCAATTTCCTGAGAGCATGAAGCATGTACAAACCAAGTTCTTCGATTTGTTGTGCTTCTTGCCTTCATACAAAGCGTTATGTTATTGTCACAGGGACAGTTGTATATATTTTGCTTGTTAACGGTGAATTCTAAGCTCTTGTAACAAGAAGGCCTGTTTTGTTATTTACCATGTACAGTTCAGATAGACAACATAATGTATTTACAAAACCTGGCCGCCAAATAATTTATTGCGATAAGAGGATGAATATCTCTATGGTTTTCGGGAAACGGAAGGGTATGAAGGCTGATTTATTTACAGGTCAAAGAGCTCAATAACACTAAATATGATCCACGAAATTGTAATTTATATCCAAACCTCATTCAATATTTGGCCAAATGCGTTTTTTTATAAACTATTAAAAATAGTTTACAGCTCCCTTAATATTCGACTGACTAAATAGAAATTGTCTCAGATAATTTATATTTACATGTAATGAAGAATCATCCCCTGAATATCGAACTTGTAGTTTCCTAACGTTACTTGCAGGGTCTGATGCAATAGTGAACCAAGTGCATTTTTGATCCTGAAAAGGAAATGATTTTGTTTTACTCTAAATGATATGTATGACTAAATAAACATGATCAATGAACTTAAAGAAAAACTACGTTATGTATACTAATACAGAAATACAGGCTTCATGTGTAAATTTAAACGTATTTTTCCGAATTTTTAAATAAAAGTACTTGGTTAGCTGTGGCATCAGACCCTCCATTTATCTATGCCCTAGTTCACACTCACGTATAAAATGGCGTTATTAAAATTTGTAATCTTATTTCAACTATTGTTTTTTTTTTTTTTTTTTCACCGCTATTGGAACAAAGGACTTGTTGCTGTAAACTCGTATGGTTGAGAAAGTTTAGAATCAACCTTTATACTATTAAGATGCAGCTACGTGAAACTGTAATTTTAAACTACGTTGGCAGGATCGAAAACACTGCTACTAGTGTGCATGATTTCCTGAAATAATCTTCCGACCTTGTCTGCAAAGACGGATAAAACTTTTTATTTTTATCAGGTGGTTGGTAAACCTTTCTTTTCGACCACTTTTCACCTTCCTTTCCTAGACATTCGCTACTTTAGGCAAGGCACCTTCACTTTATTCTAAACAGATATCCCGTGTGAAATACAATCACGAGACGCAACTATTCCGCAAGGGTGCTAATGGGGTTCCATGTTAATAGTACCATTGACTGTAACTGAATGTCCAAAAATAAGGGCCTGTTTTTTTTTTTTTATAAACTTAAATTGAGACGATTCCAGCCCAACTAATACTTAATTTTTTTTTCTAAATAATAGGAAAATCGGTTACATTTGCGAAATTTTCTAAAATTGTATAAGTTTATTGTAATTTGCTACTTACTAGTTTCAAAACAATTATTTGTAAAGAACACACAAACCTTTGACAGTGTGGCAACGCTGGATGTCGCGAGGACATTTTCCTCATCCCTCGTAAAGGTCTGCGTCCCGCCAGTCTATAAAAAATTTGTAATAATAATGTTTCTGTAATCCGCCCTCCCTCCCTCTCACTTCTATCAGCAGCGCGCTGGCAACACGCACCCCTCCCTTACTAACTCTGTCCTTCCTCCCCTGCTCTTCCCCTCCTCACGGCGCTGTCCCTCGCCCCCCTCGAGGCGGTCGCAGCCGAAGTCAGCCGAGCGGCGCCCTTTCGGGTTCGGAGCAGCTGCCTTCCTAGCCAAAACAATAAACGCGGCGGCCGCTCGCCACAGTCGCTGGCGGGCGCGCGCTGGTAGAAGTGCAGGGGCGGTGCGTCGGTGTCGCGCGCCAAGGTGCTTCGCGATCACGTGGAATATTCGGTCGAGACGCCATGACCGGGCCGTGGTGAACCAACCTGGTGAGATCAAGCTTTGTTGTATGTACCGCGCTCGACGATGTTTGTAGTTCTCGCGGCTGTTGTGTTCTGAGGCGAGCTGCGACAGTGTTGCCAAGCTTCTTTGTCCGACGATGGGCCGCTGCAGGGATCACCGCGGCGGCATGTCGGGCTGCCTGCGCTTCATGCTGCTGTTGTGCGTGCTCTCGGAGCTGGGCGTGTTCAAGGCGAATGCCGAGTATGACAACTACTTCCTGTCGTACTACGAGCTGCCTTGCTGTGGAGTCACGCACCGCCACCTCCGACATCACAAAGGTAAGCTTCGCCGGCCGGCCGGTTCCTCTACCTGCCTGCCTTTGTTCGCCGCTCGACCGGTTTTCCACGACTGGTATTCTCTTCTCTCTGAGACGAGACTGAGCAGACAGTTTAGACTACAAGCTCTACGACGAGAGTCTAAATTCAGTACAACCTGCTTTTGTTCCCGTCATTACCAACAAGGACAAGGTATGCAGCCTCATACCCAGACTGTTCGGCGTTCTTTAACCTCAAAAGTACAAGCAGAAAGCTCAAACCAAGGCTTGTTATCAAACAGAGTCCCGTAAAAGTATGACAATAAATTATTGTCATTAAGAAAACCTCCAGTTTCAAGCAGATAAATCTCGTAACATTGGTCGAAGGGCTTAGTCTAGGTTGTTAATTTCGAGAGCTACAGAGTGACGTAACGACCTTGTGTAATTTTCTAGTGCCATTTGTGTTACTTGTGCACGTGTAATCGCAGCTTCATGAAAAGTGTCGAGAGAACATTCTATGAATTTGTCAGTTTACTGTGCCAACGTAAAACATACGACGTATTTCAGACTGTACCCATACAATCCTGTCACATCGTAAACTGTGATAGTTTACGCTGCCATATCAAGATGCCGGTCAGAATGAGAGTCGTTATAAATTTTTCATTTACGACGACTTTTTCTTCTGTAAGTAGGTACTTAAGCCTATTAGGATTTATATGATTAATGTACGTTATTAATTTTTGTAAAATGAATCCTACCTAATATTACATTACTCCGTTTTAAGGTGGATGTTCGCAGGACAAAATACATATTCTTACTATATTTGACAGCTTTATATATGATTAAATGTTGTAGTTACGCGTACAATATATACAATGAAGGCCGTGACAACACTGTGGGCTGAATAAGAATGAACTTATCCAGGCGAGTCTGGTCGTATTTTGAATGAAAGCACGCGAGGTTTGTTTGGCTGCCCGGCGACACATGTTGCCAACACGTGTTCGCTTCCCGAAGCACGTCTGCCACTTCCGCCAACTGTTCCACACAAACTACCAGGTTAACGTCTCGTCTTTCTTTTAGGAAAGAGCGTAGAAGTAAACAACAGACCTATGTCACATCAGATAAATTTCACGTTATAATTTTTTTTTCTAAGTTTTGCTCGGCATTTTACTTTTGGTTAGTTAAATAGTTTAAAAAAAGTAACTAAGTATGAAATGCTACTTCACAGCAGAGTTCTATTGTCATGTCAGGTTTGATGAATTACAGAGGAAAAAAAACGTTCTGTTAGGGGCCTATAAGAATTTCGTTGAAGGTGAGGTCAACATAATGTTATTGTAATTTTTTTCAACCAATTTACAAATGGGGTAGATCATTTACGAGTTTTCTTTCTTTGAATGTAGTTAATAATTACCAATTTAATCATGACATTCATTTATTTGCATGATTCGAGCGTATCACATTCGATGAATCATATTCCGTTCTTGTGTGGTAACTTTTAAAACCTATACTGGTAGATAATGTCCTTGCTGAAAACATTTTGTCATGGGTCAAGTAATAATAATCATGGAGGTGATATTGGTGTTAGAGAATCGGTTTAAAAATATACTTAAATAAAATTTATTTAGCAATTGAATGCAAAATTAGATGGCTGATAGAACCTATCTGCATCCGTTTTTATGCCAGTTGCTGAAATTATATACGTTCATACTATGCGCACAAGCATTTACACGGTATTAAAGACAATACTTTAACCTTAATGTACCTCATTCTGCCTGGCTAACAATCGTACATAGAGATAAGCACATATACAAGACAAGTTTTAATATTAAGATAAGTTTAATCAGGTTCAACTTCTGCTTAGTACTAATGCTGTGTAAAATGTTCGGCCAATCAGAAACCCAGTAAGCGATATTACTTCGTCGCACGAGAGACTAAATTATCAGAGAATAAACAGCTTGTGTTGGACTTGATTGTACAGCTAAATCGACTCTCATAGTTTTGATTATGAAGAGAACATGTTTAAATTTTTTGGTGAGAGACAATTACCTCAGTAGAAACGAAAATAATTCCATATGGCTAGTCTTCAAGTGCATTTAAAAACACTATAATTTTTAAATTTTATTTATTTTTTCTACATGTTGTCAACTGTACCATAACAACTTTCTTCCTAACAATAGCCAAATTCCTACCTCTCATTACAAAGCTACCATTGTAACAAGCCTTCGGCGCTTGCGTTTACGATGTTGTTTTCACAGTAATAACGATGCATCTTTTAAGTTGGTCATTGTGCTGTAGGCTTTATAGTAAAATACAATAGCTATTCAACCCGCCTGCTAGGTTGATGACAGTTTGTTCAAGTGAAAGCTATCAGACTAATTCGCAATCGTAAAATGTGTTCTGATTTATCTTATTTTCGAATAACGCAGTCTCAACTCGTGCGTAATTGTAAGTGTCCCACTTGCAACAGGAAAAAATAATCACATCAGACCTGCTGTATTCAAACTCAAAGAGTCCCAGATTATTTTTCAAGCACGGTTGATAGTGAGTGGTTAGAATATTTTGTACCGTTATGTAGTACAAGCTGGTCATGGTTTGCTGTTGAAAACTATCCACTGATTTGATATGATTTTGTTAATTCTACGTTAAAGGTATGAGCAAAATGTCTCTTACGGTTTGAACAATGTTTTAATACTAATATAAGTTGAATATGGATCAATGTTTGTGATATTTATGGCCTGTGTGAAATATGTTACACTATAGGCTAACATAAAGCTCCTGAGAATTCCGTATACTTAAATAATTTGTGTTTCAGGCTAACGGCACAGCCTTGTGAATTGTTAAGATAAGTGATTTTTATAGAAATATGAACCCAAGTTTTTTATTTGTTTATTATAAATCATAAACTTGTCGGTTATTAAAATTAATTTGTGGGGACACTTCATTGCTTATGTAAGCGAAACAATAGCGTGTATTTTTTTGTTACATTTTTATCGCGGTGTTTGATCTCAAGGTTGCATTTAAATATACGAAATGTGTTTATTATATTGAGCGAATTTCAGCTTTTAGGTCTAAAACTGTTAGCAACTGCAATTGAACAACGCATTCCGTGTCTTGCACAAACCAAACGTGCAGTTATCGCTTTGTTCTCATGCATAAGCTGAATCCATTAGGTAGATTAGGTCCCTAGATTTTATGATGCAATTTGGAACTTTTCTGAGGTTAAGCCTAATCTTTTTTATAGTTCAATAAATAAAACGTTCAAGCTCTAGTTTATGCAGGTTTTTCCAATAACTTTATTCGGAACGCTCTCTCAGATTCACTATCTCAGCAAACGGTTAGATTTAAATTTGGGTATTATTTTTTTTCTTCGTGCTTGTTAAAAAAGTTTTTCCCATCTAAATGATCACGTATATGTTGATGTAGGCCTATAACTAACTGTATATCGCTGAAAACTGTCAGTATTCCCATCGCAATTGTTTTCAAATTATTTGTTTCGAATTTTTACATACTTTGAAAATTCCTCGCAGAGTCGCTCGAGTTACATTAACAAACGTAATGTGTTAGGCTTTGTTATCTAATTTTACATTATTTCAGCAAGTAATTTACACTAATCTCGAAACGAAATATGTCAATATTTTGTAATAAAATATTTTAGGAGTCTATATTCATTTGAGCCTCTGTAGACGTAAATATGGCTACCAGAAATATCACACAGGTCTAAACGTTGTAACCAGGTTTATTTGTAAATACGCTTAGTTGAAATAAAATCCGGCGGAATGACGTTTTGAACAACAGGTAAGACTGTTTACGAAATGAGGTGATGATTTAGCGCGAGAAATCTATACTGCTGGATTTCAACGTACGTTCAGCGTCAGAAGATACTGGCTTTAGCTTGCACTGCGCCAATAAGAAGACCGCTATTGTAATACTTGATGCCTTTTATTGGTCCGCAGACAGCTACGTTGTGTCAGAAGTATATCACTCAATCATATGTGTTATAATTAACAACAGCGATTTCAAGGGTATGTTGGCACAAAACATTTTCGCGAAATACCATCCATCATCTCTAGGTTTTGTGTTTATCGAGGTAGTTCGATGGAACTTTAGGTAACAGCTCCAGAATAATCGTCTTTAATTCAACTACGCAACGGATATATTGGCCAATTAGAAGGCTGTAGGAGTCTATTAGGCTATGTAAGTGACTTGGATTACGAACTATAAGGGAAAAAAATCGTAGCGTGGCTCAATGTCAAAAATTGAAAAAATTATTGACTGTACCATGTGCAGTTTCCTTTACCGCCATTGTCAGATACAGAAATTATTGAAAGGGGGAGCACGCGATAGTTTTTTATTTATTTATTTGTTGTAGCCGTAAAGTAATATTTGGCTTTTATAAATGGTAACATTTTTTCACGGCAAAATGTATGTTATGCGTGTAGCTAGTCTTAGAAAACAAGCTAACTTTATTTTACGAATGAATGCTAAATTATGGTAATTTATTCCAACACAATTTGCTCATCATTACTGACTCATATAGAGTTACATTGAATTGAAAGTGTATTTGCGACTAAGCTACTTAGTAGTAGCTACATTCAAACGAAAATTTTCTTCTTAGAAATAAAATTTTGTTCTCTTTTTAAAAAAAATATTTTTTAAATGTAGGCCTACTTTCGACACACATTAATTATGTTAGCCTATTAAAATGTAAAGATGCTTTAAAAGTTTCAGTACAATTGTAACTTCGCGTCTTGAACTGTTATAAAAATAAAAATGTGTAATATTTTTCGCCTAGTTCGCGCCTTGTGATAGTGCAGCATTTATGAATAACTAGCCTAAAAGTAACTTATGTGTAAAACACTTTGAACTAGAAAGAACGGATTAGTTTTATTGGTTGCAATTAGAAACTTGTAACTATTTTAGGACGTGGTAGGGCTTGTGAGCTAGTAAATACAGCACTTGAAGTAAGTTACAGAATGTAAATAATTTTATGTTACCTGATGGATGAACTGTAATTGTATGAATTTAAAGTACACTTGTTTTGACTTTGAGGAAACTGTCCCTGCCGGCCTGCCAGGTTATTTATTCATTGCTTCGCCGTGACTGGTAAGCTCTGCCGACTAAAATCGTTCACACGCGCAGTAAGGCAAAATGCGGCTTATGGACGCTTCCAACATGTGATTCCCACCAGAGTGGTTGCGTGTTGGAACAATAAGACAATCAGGCCTTCACATAGGCCTGTTATTTTTATGAATGAATGCATGACCTCTCTCTTTTTTGATGCAGTGAATACATGAAAAATGTGAAGTTGAACGAATCATCTGTCCAGCGGCTACGGTCCTAGCTCTTCGCTCAGTGGTTAGAGCAAACATTGCACGAGGACAATATAGGAAACTCATAAGAAAAATAGGAGACGTGTTATTTAATTCCAGCTTCCGCCAGTAGGAGCGCTGTTCCTTCTGCAGTAGCACATTGCTCTTTGTGTTGTTTTAGTTTTATACGCCGTTCACGATAAAGTGAGCACTGTATAAAGTTTCCTTTCGGCCATTTTGCAGCCATCTTTACTATTTTCATTATGAAAACTTCCATATAAATAAAAACCAGTGTAAATGTTTCAACACTGTCAAAAGTTAACAAATATTGGCTCAATAAAACATGTTTTAACTAATTACAAGTTCTGCTAAGTGATTAGTTTATAGTGAACAGCCTATATATGTTGCTATTTATAATTCGAAATGTAATCGTAATTTTAGAATATAGACATGCCATTTTAGTTAATATTTTGATAAGTTAAAATTAAAAATATTAGTAAAACATTCTTATCTATAAGCCTAAGAGAATTCAGTCCGTAAAAATTTATAAGCACCATATACAATAGAGACATAAGTATGTAACTATTGTTAGTGTTTTCAGCTCTCGCGCCGTTGATATCACGTCTCGATATTTAACAATGCTAAAAAGCTAGTTTCCCGTATTGTCCTTTCACAATATTTGGTTAGAACTCCTGGCTGTTGAGCCAAGGGTCCCGGGTTTGGTTCCCAGCCGGGGAGGTCAATATTTACAGTTGCCTCTCTGGGTTCAGGACTGAGTCTTGTGCTGTTACCTCATACCCAAACTGTGGTAGAAAATAGCGAACCAGCCTCTCGCCTCCCACCTTGGCGATCCGGGTTCGATTCCTGGCGGGGTCAGTCCTCGGATTTTCGCATGTGGGAATCGTGCCGGATGATGCCGTTGGTCGGTGGGTTTTTATCGGGGATGTCCCGTTCCCCCCGCCATTTCATTCCGGCACTGCTCCATTCTCATGTCACCCCTCACCAGTGCTAATGACCTCGCTGTTAAGCGCTGACCAAAAATCTCTAAAATAACTAACTCTAACTTCGCCTAGTGGCCTCGAAGCACGGCGTGTTTCCATCACTCGGCGCCTTACGTGATTGTAAAGGTTTTTCACAATTGCGATGTCCGAAGTTGTGTCCTAGGTCAAGAATGCGCTGATTGGCGCACGTGACTGTGACGTCACACCAGTGTCCGAAGTTACACTATCTTAGGACGAACTTGGTCCTAGGACAGATATTCACGAATCTTAACTTTTGCCCGAAGTTGTGTCCTAAGACAGAATAAAATTTGAACTATTTTCGCGGGCGTTCGTAACTAGGTATAAAATTGAAAACCTTGAAATTAAACACGGAAATAATCGAAGGTTTAAATGAATAGGAGCTGGATAATCAATTAATAACTGTTTCGGACCAGCTTCGGACGTAATAAATGTGAACAGCGTGGGCGAATCTAACACGAAGTTCGGACACGTCCACTACCGCGTCTCTTCTGAGAAACGTGCCTGGCAGTTCCATTGTTTGCAGCTTTAAATATACCTGACTCCTTGGAAACGCATTGTCTCCACAATCCTGTTTACAGACACTCTTCTCAGACGTGAACTATCAAAATATGGAATACACACACGAGGTAGACTATAAATGTATATTTTCCGCACGTAAGAAATATTTCTGTGAAAAGAAAACAAGGCAGGGATAAATTTCTAGTAGCTGACTGATATAAAGAACAGTCGCAAATCGCAACAACCGTTATCGTTTTCATTGACCAAAATACAGTCACGAGTTTTTCGCGGAAATATTTTTGCACAAATTTGTTTCAGTGGGCCTTACGTGCACATCAGCAGCTGTGCTTCATGGTTATCGGCAGATTCACTTTGTTCAGACACGTCTCTCAGTTGACTGCAAAATGTCTGAATAATTGTGACACCACATGTCTGTGATATGCCTTTAGTGAACCAATACAAATGCGAGTTAAAACAGCCAATCACTGACCTTGGAGCAGAGCTGCAGATGTGATGTGGCACTGAAACAAAGTGGTGCAAAAAGAATCGCGACTCAAACCATACTACCTAGTATGAATAAAAAATTTAAATCAAAACCAGTTCAGTAGAACACATTGCCGACGTAGAGCTAAACGGAACTGTTTTTACAATCATGTTATCATAATTCTTAACACTTGCGTGTTTTAATATGGAAAATTGGCACCATTTTGACGAACTACTCGTAATATTCATAAATAGACTATGTAACAAAGTTTTCTTTTAATCAAGTTCATAAACAAAAAAAATCAATTTACAAGAAATCGCTTGAAGATATGCTGACACAGCAATACATCGGTAACTTACATTAAACATTGTATGCAATTTCTGCATACTTCCAACCAACAGCAATGTTTGAAGTGTCAAGTGATAGTTTTTTGGTAGCCAATTTAAAAATAGTAAAGGAAAGGGCGATTACTCCATAAATTTTCGTATGATGTGACGTCGCCGAAATTGATTTTATATTACAGTAAACATATTGTTAGTAAACATTTGATCCAGTTAGAATTAAGCTGTAAATATATTTTCAGTCACTTTAAAGATTTGCGACATTCTTGCCTTACATGACAATTAGTTTATAATTTTATAAAGGTAAAAATAGGCTACGAAGATATATTGCTTCGTAAGTGGAATTTTTTTTTGTGCTTAACATTGCGTTTAGTTCACAGAGAAGTTTTCTGATGATAATGTGCTCCTTAAATAAAAATTTAAATTATATGAAAAGATGGGAACCTAAAATATCTAGAGTAGGCCTACAGTTTTGAGAGGATGTGCGACAGTCCAGATATGGACAACTTTTCATCAGTTGCTTTTAAAATATCGGCAGTGTGCTTAGATACGGAAAATTAGTTGATGTTGCTGCGTTGTCGCTGTTAACGGAATTAAAATAGTCTTTCTTCAAATAATGAATACCCGTTGCCCACAATCGTGTACTAGCCTATATAAAACTGTATTTGTTTATTACGTGCGTGTAATTAGGTATGTAGTATTTACGGTTTTCCGTGACATATTTTTTTATGTTTTATTCTCTATGCTGCAAAAATTTGAAGCCAATAAATCGTAATATATTTCTGTTCCACCGTTCCGTAAATATCATAGCAGGCACGTAATAGGACACGTAATTACTCTCGTATCAATCTTCTTGGCTTTTCTCCTACAGAGCAGAATGTGCAACTGGTCAAGAATTATCGTCTGTGATGATATTTCCCGTTTAGTAAATTGTCAGAGAAGCAATAACAACTCGATCGATAGACATAAACTCCCTAGCCTATAATCATTAATCTAATTTAAGCGGACCCTTTCTGCCAAGAGTACAAATAACCTGGCTTTTATTAGCCCAATAAAAACTTGGTATAATTTGCTCTGCTTATTGTAAATTCTAATTTAAGGAAATAAGCAGGAGAAAATGATAAAACCCACGTTTTAGCATATTCTTCATACTTTTGCGTTTTAAGTACTGTTTGAATATGACGTTCAGTTTCAGATATTTATAACACATTTTTTTTTGTGGAAAGGAGTGGGAAAACATGGTTTGTAAATATGTATTACTGTAAATATTTTTTACTGTATGTATACGTTCTAAGATTGAAAAAATTACTGTAGCTATTGTGCGATTAATCACGGAATACATAACGATTAGGGCCCCTGGTTTTTAACAAAAAGAATTTTGCCCCACTTTGTTTCAGTGCCCTACGTGCACATCTGCAATTTTTCTTCATGGCTGTTGGCAGCGTGTCTATGTGAAGAGCCGTATATCATTTGTCTGAACCGACTGCAATGAAGTCTCTGCAACACCTCACGGCTGTAATTTGCCGGTAGAATCCCAAGGCTTGTGACAGTTAAAATATCCAATCACTGACCACGAAGCAGAACTGCAGATGTGCACGTAAGGCACTGAAACAAAGTGGGGCAAAATTCTTTTAGGGAAAAACCAGGGTCGCTAATAATGTTACATTCTTTGCATAACGTTAGAATCAAATTCCTTTTAAATAACGCCATGAGGAAATTCGCTAAGCGCAACAGAACAAGGCCTACGTACTTTTAACCAATATTGAAGCAAAAAAAAGTCTTGCAAATTACGTAGTGCATAAGTGATGTGTGTAAAATGAATGGTATAAAATACCACCATAGATGCGATGTGTATTAAGGTTTGCCAAACGTCGGTCGGGTGCGTATTTATTTGTCATTTTTACACAGTCCTTATAATTTCGAGGTTTAAAAATCTGAAACTTGGTTAATTTGGTAAATTTATTTTCTTGTCAAACTGCACAATAATTGCAGTAATTTTTTTGTTATGGCAATGTACCGGCCCAATAAACGGAGTGCATCGGGATGTAATATGTATTTAAAAAGTGTGTGTTCATTGAGTGAACTAAAGGAAGTTCTTCAGTCGGTACAACATGCGTGTGCACGTGAGAATTAACATTTATGAACACTTGGGCGATTGTGATATTGTTCCTATATAAACTGCGCCCATGGTCTTATTGATGAATAATCCCAGTATTCGCCCTCGAGTGGTTTCTTAGAAACAACGGAACATCGAAACTATAGTATGGCTGGGCTGGTAACCTAGCAGAGCTCAAGTCGAGTGTATGCGCCGCTTCGCCCCGTCTCTGTCCAGGTACACCGAGTGTACGCTGTACAAAATTATTTGTAAATGTGATAAACGATGTAAATTTGTGTGTTACAAAAGTAGATATGGTAAAATAGTTTCCCGTACATCAGAAGTAGCGATCATACACAGGTTAAGGAAACAGTCAAATCTATATAGATTTGTTACCATAGCCTACTATTGCAGTGGCGTAGCGTGGCTGTGCTCCAAGGCGTGCGGTATTAGCAGCGACTTAGAGCAGTTGTGTTGTTGCAGAGACCAAGGTGTATATATTATAAGTACCTTGCCTCTTGTACGCTACTGGCTGTGGAGTGTTCCTGACCATACAAGTCAAATGGTTCCTCAGACAACCCAGTGTTGTGTATAGTCACTGCTGGCAACCGCACACCTTGGAACACTCCACGCGACGCCACCGTACTCGTGTAGTGTCAGCGCTAAACATTTGCTCTATTTGCATCCTGAAATATGGAAAGTGTCCTCTATTGTTAGAGATTGTGGTTAATCACGAGGATACTTGACTTTCGCTCGACTGGCTTTCGCTTGTGCGTGGAGCTGTTGCTTTATTTGACTGAACCAATAAGAATCCCGCTATTACAATGTGTGGTGCATATTATTGGTCTGCAGTCAGCTTCTTTGTGTCATACGTATATCATCCAATCATGTGTGATGCAATTAACTACAGCGTTTTTGGGGCCGCGGTGGCAGAATGGTCAGACCATTCGCCTCCCACCAAGGCGATCCGGGTTCGATTCCCGGCGGGGTCGCATGTGGGAATCGTGCCGGACGATGCCGTTGGTCGGCGAGTTTTCTCGAGGATCTCCCGTTTCCCCCGCCATTTCATTCCGGCGCCGCTCCATACACACCTCATGTCCCCCATTCACCATCGCTAAATACCTTGATGTTAAGTGCTGACCAAAATCTCTCTCACTCACTTGCAGCGTTTTCAAGGGTATGTTGGCATAAGACATTTTCGCAATGCACCATCAGGCACGATTATTTCGCGTATTCATCTGGTAGCAGCCTAGACTTCTCAGTCCTATACATGAACTGGGGATAGCCGATTGTTCATTGGCTTCTAACCGTGCTTGCGGGGACCACATGTTTTCACCACGAGTTATTTCCATATTTATTGCTGGTTTACAGTCGTCAAATGTGTATCAAAACAACTGTTGTCCGATCACAGTAATGACAGAGAAGTATACATAATTGACGTTCAACCTGACCTAGGACCAATACGCGAAATAATCGTGCCTCTAACCATCATCTCTACGCATACTCTTTACGGATGTTTTTGCAGTGTAGGATAAAATGACTTGTGCTGCAGAAGGGCGGGAAGGTGTTCTCTGCCCTCGTGCAGGATTCACGTTCAAGTGTGTAACGGCAAAGTGTCGGGAGACCTCTAAAGCGGCCGTGATTAATTTCTGAAGAGGAGTGCACGGGGAACGACACTGTTTAACTCTCCCCCTCCCTCCTTCCTCATGCAGCTCCTTTCGCATCCTTTCTTCCACTGACTGTGTCAGAGGCCTTTACGATGGCGTATTTGTATAGTCATTGTGCCGTTTGTTCGTCCTGTGCGGCTCTTAGCGCGAGCCGTGTGCGCTTGTTGGTTGTCCCTGCTTGATGGATTGACGTATTGGCGAGAATCTCCCAGTTCTGCCGAGATAGCGCGGTGTCGAGCCGCGGTGCACAAATCTCCATCGTTTCGCTCCGTTCCTAGATGGTACCTGATAACGCGAGCATTTTTGAAGACCATCTTGTGTAGAGTTATAGTTAAAATGTTTTATTTATTAGTGCTTAAGACTGTGAATTTTGAGTACGATACAATCTTTTATACACTTAAGGCGGACTTACAATTATCCGTCTCGCCCGTCAGTCGGCCGTCCGTCCGTCAGTCATATGACCTTCAGCCAATCAGAAGGTTCCAATATTTCCATCCGTCGGTCCGTCAAAAGCTTGGCAAGCTTTAACTTTTGACGGGCGACGGATGAAAACACAGCCTTCTAAAGATGGCGGCGATTGTTCCAACCGTTTCATATTAATAAGAAAGCTGTGAGGTTATTTTATTTTATATTTTTTCTTACTTAGTACTGCAAATTCATTACTTTAAAATAAGATTGAGATAATTTTGGAATACGGAGAACATTAAAATACTGAGATACATTTTTTTATTTACATAATAATTTCTCAATTTAAAACGTAAATAATTTTATTAGTAAATAAATCCGTAAAAATAAATAAACTGTTGAGGGGAATTTATTTACGCCCCACAGATGTTTTCTGTTTGTACATTGGTAACATTGCGTGTGGTAGGAATAACGATGGACGGATGACGGATTGTTGTAAATCGCTAGCTACGTAGACGGACCGTCGACGTGCGGACGGGCGGACGACTGACGGAAGCAACAGATTATTGTAAGTCCGTCTTTAGTCTATTACTTAGAATGATGTGTTTACATTAAAACGTGAGTGGAAACTATCAATTAGGCCTATCTGATTGTACAAAAGTAACTATTGTCAAAAGTCTTCAATTTATCCTGAATCAGGCGCGAAACCAGGGGGTTACGGGGCACACTCCCCCTTTTTGCCTTTTTATGTATAGTTTATCTGTAAAATATTACACATTTTTAAAGTTGTGTATTAATTTTTTTATTTGAGAAATGTTTTAAATAGCACTATTTTGCACCTTAAAAACAATTTTTTTTCAGGAGGAGAACCCCCGGACCCCATTCTTTGATTGGGGGTGTGGGCATAGCTACTTTTTAGGAATCCCCACCCACAAACCTATAGCTGGATACACCCTGTCCCCAACCACCTATACAATGATTGTCAGAGGAATTTAATAACAGTCATTGGCAGCAAATTTTTAGTATTCTTGTGTACTGTTACAAAGAAATCCTTCGTAACCAACAAAAATACGTTTTTAATGAAATGGAAGCATTTTCCCTGTAAAATGTGCAGGGAAATACTTAAACAATTTTCGTCATGGCTGTGTGCAGTTCTGGTGACCTCGGTGTAAAGGAATGTGTATTCACGTGGTTTCAGTCATTAAACGTATAATTTCTAACCTTCTTGCAGAAGCCTGCACAAGCTGGCACGAACTGGTGTAACGGCGACGCAGCGCTGCCCGTTGATATCGGAAGAATTAAGCGAAAGACGTCGAAGGATACAACTGGATGATTCTTTCTGTAACCAATTTGCGTCTATATTCTCTCTACAAAGCCTTAATCTGCATTATTATTTTAAGCATACCATACCAAAATTATCACTCTATTAGGCCCAGATAATAGTCCTCAAACCTTACTCTTTAGATAATAATTAGGAAATAAATTTTTTAGAATATTTTAATATTCTTTGTTAGGAAGAAATAAAAGAGCATCGCTTTGTTTTGGTGGTAGAATAGCGGTTTTTAACATTCACAAAAGGCACTCCTCGACTTTATGGCTATGTGGTGAATGCCGAGATACTGGGCGTCGAATCCTGCCGCGGCTCCATTCAAGTAAAACGCGCAGATTATATTTTGTGTTTCTTACAGCAGTTTCTTGCATCGCTTGGTTTCAGAGTCTTATGTGCACATCTGCAGCTCCCCATTTGTCTTCAGGTCATGCTGGCAAAGCACAGGCGTATGGTTAGGGACCCGTGTTTCTCGCGAAAATAATTTTTCCCCAGTTTGTTTCAATGCATATACGTGCACGTCTGCAATTCAGCTCGTTGCTTTCGGCAGCGTGTCTTTACGAAGAGCCGTATCTCATTTGACTGAGCCAATTACAATAACGTTCCTGCAACACCTCACGGCTGTGATTTGCCGGTAGAATCCCAAGGCTCGCGAGAGTTAAAATATCCAATCACTGACCACGAAGTAGAACTGCATATATGGACGTAAGGCACTGAAACAAAGGGGGGCTAAATTATTTTCGCGAAAAACAGGGGTCCCTACGTATGGTACAATAACCTTATTCTAATTGGTATAGTCAAATCTGAACAAGGACACGCTACCAGTAACCAATGAAGCAGAGTTGCCGGTACCAAATGGCGCAAAAATAATTTGGCTCTAGCTAAGATGAATTCTACTACAGGTTAGAAAGAACATGTGTTTTCTTATGGAAAAGTTTGGCATAGGGATAGTTGTGCCACAAATTTCGCTGCTATCTCTAACGTACCTAATAAAGTACGAAACAGTAGTAACATTAATTTCAACTAGACGTGGTAAAGAGAGATGTCGTTTAATTTAATTTTTAAGTGAAAAGCAAACTAATTTTGGAATGCAAATTATAAATTTTTTGTAACTCAAAATTCAGGAAAGCTCTGTGATTGGTCAGATTACACCTCCTAACGATGCCAGCGCTCAAGCGGCAGAAATTGTCCCTGTGACAAAGTTTTAACATTGTTTAACATTGATCTTTTTAGCCCGTAGTAGAATTACACAGCTATGCAGTGTCGGCTCGTAAGTTGTTGCTAGTTAGGAATGCAAGTAGCCAGAACTGTACACACGTGATTATAGTACCTTATACCAATGTCCATGAAATAATGGCTACTGTTTCCTTTGTGGCCACTCATGAATAACTGTACCTTCTGACCAGCTCTACCTGGTATAGGTCGTTCGGAATAAATTGAGCATCTAAAATTTAACATTCGAAAGATATTACCAGCCGTTACTACATTTAATTCAACATAAACAATAGTTCCCTTACTTCTTGTATGGTTGGCAGCGATTTTCTGAAAATAATTCCGTGTATTTGTCCTACTTTAATACAACTATACTGAAATAAAATCGACGTACTTGTATTTTATACAATTAATGAAGTTTTCTTTATTAAATTATAAATGTTCCTACCGACTGCACACTTTATCTTACGTGTGCAATCATCAAGTGGCGTGTCCAGAGAAGCTAGACATTTCTCGTCGTTAGTCGTTACGCGCGGAAAGATACGAATAGGCAGAAAATAGACATTTTGCAGGGCTCACTTTATCTTGAACCGCCTGAAACAAGCCACCAGCCAACCCTGCAGCCATGTCGATTTATTTCCGCCTGTTACTGTCTGCAGAAAACATACTCCTTCAGGAAACGTAAAATCAAAGGATGGGTGGCTTCCCCCCGTAAAGAAAAAAAAAGCCAGTTCGCACGCGTTGTTTGTCGGAACGAGAGTGGCTGAACAATTTCCGCCCGGCTGCGCCTCGGAAGCTGATTGTGTTTACACTATCGGCTCTCCCTTTTCAGCCCCCTCCCCCCCCACACCATCACCCCTCTTTTATGTTTTTATTTCGTATGTGCGTAGAGTTGTCAATATTTGCAGTGATATTTTCTGTCGAGGGTAAAACAGGGCGGCAAGAAGGGGGGTTCTTTCATCGCACTGGTGATGGGGGCTGGCCGACATCTCTTAGTTATTGCAGGATTTGCGAAGACAGGTACTTGCGATAAATGCTTTCAGGATAATTAAGACGCCAGGTCCTGCTCAACAAGAAATTACGGCTGGAGTGATCACACACACAGACTTTACAACACAGTTAAGATACGCGCGTATTTACGTATTACTTTTCGTAACTATCCCAGGAAGATTTTTTTTAAGTAGGGGTGAATTTCGAAGGTGTTGGTGAATTTCGAGTTCAGTTGCGAAACTAACATGATTTGTTCGCTATTGTAAGTTAGGCTACACTAATCTGTACCTGCGGTAAAAAATCTCATTTTTAACATTATATGAATCATACATAAAGTTCGAAAAGGCATTGATAGAACTATCGGGATTTTCCAGAATTTAGGTACCCTTACATCAATTACTTACTTCCAACGTCTTGTGCATATAGAGGCGATGGGGCACTTAATGCGTGTACCGGTGTCACCCTTATCGTTTCTTTTCTCACGGACAGCAGTCATGGACTAAATTTCTAGATTTCAGCCGCCTCTGCATATTTTTGCAGACGGTATTTAAAGTGTTAACTTCGTGATCAGCATTCTTGTGTCAATGAACACGAAACACAATAATTTTATGACATGTTTTAGTTACACTGTGCCGGCAATACGTCGCAATATTTTCTCGACACTTACTAATGTGCTGACACCCTTGGGGTTCATCGTGCTCTAATTATGTGCCGATGAAATAATAATAATAACAGTAGTAGTAGTCATAACTGCACATGTATTTGATTGTAAACCCGACTGATATCTAGTAATGTTTCAGCGAATTAAGGACAGTAGGAGTTCTTATTGAAAGAATGGTATGTAAAGCTTGGGATGAAGAGATTATGTTTTACTTACTTTAGTAGGCCTAATAGTAAAGAAAGTGTAATAAAAATTGGCAAAATATAATGTGCTAATTTACCAATAAAATTTGGACTGTGCGTAGACAACTGTTACATGAGTGGTAGTATATTTTATGAGACGGAGATATAGATAGACCCTGCACCTTCCCCAGAATGTAAACGTGTTGGGGTTTTCACGACACGAAATTCATTATAAAAAACTCCCCGTTTTTGATATGTTAATAGGTAGTAGTAAAGTCGTTTTTTAAAGCAAAACAGACACTGAAACAATACGTTACGCGGGATTTCGACCCATATCATTCTACACAGTGAGTTATTGAAGCGGACTTTTTGCCTCTTGAATTAACTAGGCCTACTACTTGAGCACATATTTTCGAAACGAATGTGTGTATTTTTTAAGAGTGCGTGGTGCTTAATGTGATCTAACGCTTAAGGTATTACATATGTTCAGAATTTCGGGAATCAACTTATCAGTTTCCGTTGTGGAGTATCCATTGGCTTCTAACCGTACAAGTGGGTAGCCCACGGATTATTTTATTATTTTTACTACAGGCTTGTAACCTCCAAAGGTGTGTCAAAACAGCTGTCGTCTATAATCACTGAAGTTACAGAGATATACAGGTTATTGGCGTTCAACCTGACCTACAATCAATACGCGAAATACTCGTGCCTCTTACTATGAGTAGAGACCTGAAAAAAATCACGTTTTCTTTCAGTCACAAGTTATAATTCCAGCAACTGTAAGTTCGTGCTACTTTCGCAATTGGCCCTTGACTTATTTGACACTTCCTTGAAGTCTATGAGCCAATAGTAACAATGTAACTAAATACGGGCCCATTTCACTGTGTCAGCGAGCAACCAACGAACAGCTGTTGTCTGGACGAGTTCACAGAGATTCTTGCAGGCTAACCTACACGTCGGTCAACCCGCGAATTATTCCCGTCTCTAATTATGAGAATTCCCACAATCTCTAATTATGGTACGATGACATAAGCTGTTATTTAGACTTGTTATATTTTAATTTGTTTATATTTGTTTCCATAACCTTGTGTGATTGCTAGAAGTACGTCAATTTCGCGTATTCATCTGGCAGTAGCCTAGATTGCTCAGTCCTGTACACGCTCTGGATACAGTTGATTATTCATTGGCTTTCAATATTACAAGCGATAGCTTTATGAATCATTTCCCTATTTAATACTGGCTTGCAGTAGTTAAATGCGTTTCGTGACAGCCGCCAGCTAATCACACACATGATTATGAAGTATATACTTTTAGCGTTCAACCTGACCTGGAATGTATTTGCGAAATTGACGTACCTTTAGTGATTGCCAATAAACTCGTTAACTTTAATTTATGGCAGAAGTCTTAAAACTGTTTGTAGAGTTATGATATCATATTTATGGGAAAGGAGAGGGGGGTGTTCCGTCAGTCCTCCCCTGGGAAAATGTTGATTTGAAAGTGCATATTAGTGCTATTTTAACCATTTCCGTAACGAAATATTCTATATTCTAACAATAAAAATATTTTTATAATAAGTATTATCTTTAAAACTATACTCGAGGGACAAGGGGTGTTTAACCCTTACCCCCCTTCTTGCCCCTCCCCTGACTGTAGAAGCAGATCAGTGATGTTGATTGTCTGGAGCAGCAGACGGCGTCATGTGTTCTTGAGAAAGCAGCATCGTCGCTTCTAGTCACGTGTGTAAATTGTTATTGTCGTCGGGAGACGCGACGTGCATACTCAGCGCCGCTTGGAACGTCCCGCGTCGACACGTTATGGTAATGTACCGCTACCAGACTTCAAGTACGTCCACAATACAGTAAGCGTAGAACATAGGTCATTCGCACAAGAACTAACCTCTGTTAGAATTTATTGGTTTGTGGACATACGCCATTGCTCATGTTTTGCTGATCAAACTTGTGTTGAATGACAAAATACAAAAAAAAAAAAAAAAAAAAAAAAAAAAAAAAAAAAAAAAAAAAAAAAAAAAAAAAAAAAAAAAAAAAAGGAAAATAACAAAAAATCTATGTAAAACACACTAAAATTCCAGAAGAATTCTGTCAGTTTCTTTATTTTTTAAATATTTTTTAATGAATTATTTTATTAGACAGAAAATAATTCTAGAGATAGAATTCAGTCGAATATCGACGCAACACCCAGACACAAATATAGAACCAGATTGTGTCTTGTCTTTTGTGCCTGGATGTTGTGTCGATATTCGACTGAATTATATCTCTAGAATTCTTTGTTGTCGAATATAATAATTATTTTAAAAGACTGACAGAATTCCTCTGGGATTTTTTTGTGTGTTTTATATAGCTTTCGTTCTTTTTCGTTGTTGTACTTTGTCATTCAACACAAATTTGGTCAACAAAACGTGAGCAATGGCATATGTCAACAAACCAATAAATTCTATTTGTAAACTCCCGTTGTAACAAACATTTAAAAATCTCAACTAGCCTTTATGTTTCTTTACCTCTGATTTACAACTGTTAAAATGGGTCGTGTGCACGTAAATGCCGACATAGGAACTGGTAATATTTCATTTCTTGTGCGTACGCGTAGGACAACAACCAATCAGAGCAGAGGATTTACTGAATGTCCGCCATGTTGGTTTAACCTCCAAAATACATAAGAATAAATCAAAGCTGTACAAAATTTTTAACGTTAAAAACTATGTTTCTATATTGTAGATAATGTTTTACACTGTGCAGTTTATTGGGACTTGTTTCTATATTTCCTATCATCTCTATTTGCGATTCCCCCTTCAAATACGTTTAAATGGCTTTCGGTTGTATTGCATACAGCAGCGAACGTTTCTGATTAATCAAAAAATGTCGTTGGCTAAACATTACGGTAAGAAATCAATTGTGAATTAATTTTGCGCAAGGATTCTAGTCGTTCACAGTTTCTACTTTTAAGTTATATGTCCTGTGTTTGTTTTTTAAATTGTGAACCTACCCTTAGTGTTCGAAACAAATCAGTTACGCATTTTCTTCACCATACTGCAACGTTGCACGACACGGATATACTTAAAAGACCTTGTACATAAAATATATCACTCCATGTTGTAGGTATTATTGCGTTTAATGTCGTTCCCCGCAAAATTAAATAAAATGTTATAGACTACATGTATTCTGCGTAACGCCATCCCGAGTTACCAAACGTTATGTTTTGAAAGACACAACATTTAAATGCAAATATTTATATTATTAAATGTCTGCCTTGAGGGCGTACCAGAGTGAAAGAAATCGTAATTTATGTATGCATGAAACATAGTCAGTTTTATAGACGTTGTTGGAGTATATTATCTAATTACAAAATAATTTTAACTCAGCCAGTTTTGCCAATGGCATTTCAAAGTCAAAATTTGCATGTTTTTAGTTCATACACCCCCCGAAAAAAGTACATGTCACTGGCTAGAGCTTTAAGTACATAAACACCCAATACAAAATGTTTTTGTGTTTAAAAAATTTATAAACGTAGAAAACAATTTTCAAATTTCAGAAATGTTTTAAAACTACAAAACGTTGTTTGAATGGGTTTTTATATTATGTAAACCATGTACTATTACAGTACATTATTTCGTTTCATTATCTTAATTGACTTGCGGGGGGTGTATGAACTAAAATCATGGAAATTTTGACTTCCAAATGTCACTACAAAAAATCTGGCTGAGCTTAAGGAAAATGTACTCCGGGGCCAAGGAACGTCTGCAAAACTAACACTGTTTCATGCTTATATAAAAGTTATGGTTTTTCCCTTCTGGAACATCCTTAACATACGTTTTTGCTTTCGTTTTAATATTTAACTACAGATATTGCACTCACAGATCACAAAAGTTACTTTGATTAAAAATTTTAGAGATTAAGGTTCGGCATCAGTCGCCATATTGTATTTATTTATTTTTCGCTCTTATAAAATTGTGAGAAGAAAAATGTTAAATTTGTTACTATAATATAAATTACATTTACCTTACGCACAATAAAAGCATCGCACATGAACTTTGAACGTATATTGAGTAAATTAAGAACATAACAAAAATTTCTCGACTGATTACGACTTAAATATACTTTAAAAGTTCAACTGCGATGATTTTATCGCAGCGCATGGTAAACAGAATTGATATTATAGTAACAAATATAAAATTTTTCTTCTCAGAATTTGATACGAGCAAAAAATGAAATAATTTAATATGGCGACTAATGCCGAGCCTTAAATACATAAAGTAGTTCTGGGTATGATTTCTTTGATACTTTTCGGTTGAGAATTTATATAATAGCTGCCTTTCTTAGGTACTGGCTAAAATTGATACACTGTGTATATCTGCGTGCCTTTCACAGCTGGACTAGACGGAAGTGTATATGTAAATACTGACATCAGAGCAAATATTGAGACTAACCGTTTTCTGGAGCCAGTAAAGTAAGCCAAACATGTTTCGTGGCACGTTGCTTTCTTCGAGGAAGTTGCCAGCGTTCCTCGCTACTTTTGTGCAAATATGTCTTCTTACGTCTTGTCGTGGCAAGGGTCTTGACATCTCTCTCGTGAGCCAAGTCGCCATTTCCCAGCCGAGCACGCAACCTATTCGCTGCGGTGACCGAAATCCTGCAATCGATGTCTCAATCGATGTCTGTCCGAGTGTACAGAGCTCCGAGTAAGACTAGTATTTTTTTCCCTTGAGATTGGTTGGTAAGCATGTCGTGCCGAGGTTCTCTGTGAATGTTCTTCTCGTGAGAAACTGCCAGAGGGACGGTCTTAGATAGCCGCCTGGCATATTCTTTGCTTTGGTTGTATCACGAGCTAGATTTCTACGACCTTGAAAATTGCCTTCTCCCACGGGTCAGCCATCTGTTTCTATTCTTTTCTTTATCTTTCTTTATCCAGATGCGGATATAGTATTCTTATAAAGATCGCTGGCTTCGCGACCTTAGTATGCAGTCTAACCTGGAAACTTAGAATACTCGCAGTTTTCCAGTGATTTTTCACAGATTCGGATAGTTGAAACTGCACCTTCGAGAAACTCAAAATCTACAGATTGCATCAGATAATAATCTCACTGATTGAATCAAAGACTTAATAATTGAAAAAGTAACGAATTTTTTTTACATAGACGTACAAATAATTCGTAGTTTTACTTTAATATAATTCTGTTTTTCTCTCTCTTACGTACGCCGTTATCTCAAGAAATCATGTAGCGAAGATTAAAAAAAAAGAAAAACTAAACGTTAACAGCAGGATTCCAACTCACGACCTTTACACATCAGCCTATAACTTTAACCACTAGGTCAACACGAGTACTATAAATAGTGCTTGGTAGTTCCACGAAAATATGTTTGCCCCACTTTGTTTCAGTGTCTTACGTGCACACCTGCAGCTCAACTTCATGATTATTGGCAGAGTGTTTTTGTGCAGAGTTGTTATTCATTAGACTGCGCCAATCAGTACATGGATAACTACGACACTACACGTCTGTGATTTGCGGGTTTAACCTCCAGACGTTGTATGTTAAGGCATCCAATCACTGACCACAGAGCAGAGATGCAGGTGCGCACGTAAGGCACTGAAACAAAGTGCTGCAAAAATCTTTTAGCGAAAACTACCGTGCCCTAGTTATAACAGTTGCAATGTAAGTACTCTTTTGATTGTGTACTAGTTATGTGTCTTACTTTTGTACATAGTTTTCTTAGTAGTAAGACTGATATTTGTAGTAAAGTGAATTTTTGAAATCAGGATAACTTCAGAGTGGGCAACAGTGCGAAACTGAAAAATTTTAAAACTTACTTGCCGAACAACAAGAATATTTATTACTGTGTTATTCTACTGTAAATATTATTGAACAGTAATGGTAACTTATCAAAACACTTAATTCACTACTACGGGCAAAAATTTAATAGTAGTATATGATTTCTGTGGAAATGGCGGTGCCATATTTATTACATGTAGACTAAGATCATGTAAAATTGTTGATATGACATTTTAGTTACAGGTTCAAACGGTACTTTTCAAATTACAAATAGATGTCTAGATTAGTAGTATTTGTACTGATTAATTAGAGAAATATACTTTCTAATTGAACCTGTTCCCCTAATATGTTGTTGGCTCGCTTTTTTATCTGTCAACATTGACAAAACATAAGATTTGCAAGTTAAAATCCTTTCAACTTATTGAAACTTTAAAAATAAAAACATAAATAAATAAGTATGTATATATTAGTTTTTACAATATCATTTTACAAGGAAAACAATCCTAGAATTATTTTTCAGTGCATTTGAACGAACTGCATTCGTACACTGTGAATATTTTTCTTATATTTTTCAAGGAATTTGTTTGTACCTGTACAAACCTTTGTAAATATTATGAGGATTTTCCTGGTAAAATACTATGTGTCAAGTGGTCAGGTTTTTCTTTGTAGAAAATGTTAGCAAAATGTTATAATCGAGCAAAACAACGGGTTTCTAGGAAATACTGTGGTTGTATACAATTATTGGTATTTGTATAGATGATTTTCAAGGAAAACTTGTCTGTTTGCTGCATGTACTTTTTATCAGAAGATTAGTGGCTTTCGCTTGTACGTGGAGCTGTTGCCTTTTTCAATGTGCCAATAAGAATCCGTTATTGTAGTATTTGATGCCAGTTTTGATCTGCAGGCAGCTACGTTGATTCATTCATACGTGTATCACTCATTATTATATGTTGCAAGAAACTGCAGCGTTTACAATCTCGCGATATTCCATCTTCTCCACGCAATTAGGTTTACATTTTTCAACTATGTTTAACGTAATCAAACTATTAGTAAACTTATTTCTAAATGTTTGTTTAGCATTCGATAACTACACTTACTATTATTTTCTGTTTATAGCTAATATACCGTCATAACTGGAGGCGCTAACATGTAGGCTAGTCTCCAAGAATATGTGTGCACTCAAACAAACAATAACTGCTCATTAGTTGTTCGTTAACATAGTGATACCGGCCTTCATTTATTTACGCTTCTGTTATTGGCTCAGCGACTTCGGGAACGTCATAAGAGTCGAGGGCCAGTTACGAAATTAAAACGAACTTATAGTTCGTGGTACTATAGCTAGATACTGGAAAATTCCGTGAATTCAATGCCCTGTAGGCTAGAATCCAATGTACTACACATACTCAAGCCCTGACTGTTTGTACACTAGCTGCTACTCTGTAAAACAGCGAACAATGAACGAACAGACAAGGCTTGAGTATTTATTTATTTATTTTTTATTTATTTATACACGATCAAAATCCAGCACAACGGCCGGTTTACAATTTGTCTTGTGCAAACAGAATCACTAACGAAATACATTGTTACAGAAGGAAAAAAAAAATAAAAAAATATATAATAAAAATTATTAGAAGAACTTAGTTAAATATTTGTTTACATATACATAACAGATTAAATATTAAAACACAAGGTGATATATGCACAGTATAATGGATTCTAGCCTACAGGTCATTGAATTCGCGAAATTTTCCAGTTCCTAATTATAGGATGTTCCTAAAAGAAAACTCGAATTTTTCAAGTCTGTAGTCAAAACACGCACAATCAAAACAGAAACATTGATCAGTTTCGACAACGGGACACCAGGCAGAAGGGCAAACAGATAAATACTGATAGTCGAGGTGTTCCAATCGTAAGCTTACCAAAAACTAAACGCAGAAACTCAGATACAGTCTTCGAAGTAAGTTTTGAACACGGCCTCGTGCGTGATTTCACAGTGGCGGGAAACGTTTTCAAATAAATGCCGATGTTTAAACAACCGTTGTTTATTCCTGCTAGACTATGTTTATCTCAGTGAACCAGAAAGTTTACACGTTCAAGGTGTGCTAGGACATGTGTAGCCTCTCTCTAGTTTCTACTTTGTTTTAGCTATATTAATATTGTACGCCGGAACAAGAGCAGATATTAAATCTGTTTGGTCATTTTCTTTAAAGTCGTCTTCGCCATGTTGGCTGATTTTATTTTAATTCAGTAACTAGTATGGTTTTAGCTCATTGTTAAGAGTCCCTGAAATATCGCGGATTCAACTGAGGAGAGATTGGATTTCTAAGTCATGTATATATTGGAAACTTATTCTATTGGGCCATTGTTTATTAAACGTGACCTTGAGAACAACGAACCAACGGCGGACATGCATAGAAACACTCGTGGACTCCCACGCTACATCGTCACATGTTCAAATGCTCTCTCACTGGAGCAGCAGACAATGTACAATAATAGCTGAGGGCATAGTGTATACAGTACTGTGCAGTCTAGTCTGCTGGTCGTTGAACCCGCCAAATATTCGCGACTCCACTAATTGTGTAATTAACGAAATTATTGTTAATTACCTTTAGAGTTTAAACGGTAATTTTTAAATTTATTATTATTTTTTTTAAATTTTATTTAAAGATTAGCTATAACGGCAAAATCCATTTTAAACATAACTGCAGAGCAGATTTTTGATATCTGCTCTCGTTTAAGCTTAAAAATATGACCAACTCAAAAACAGTAGAAACAAGACAGCATCGCCCGAATGTTGAATTTCCATGTAGCATTGAATGAGGTTAGGTTCGGGCTGTTGAGTTGTACAACCAGAATTGTTCCCCTAAACATGCCAAGACGAAAATCAAGATGTAAGTGAACTGGACGATATGGTCAGTTTAAGTGGTGGTGGAAGGTATTCTTTTGAAGAAAAAAAATGATGGAAGGGGGAAGGATGAGACGGGATCGTTTACAGAAATTTATTTCTGAGTTTTTGCCTGTAATTATTTATTAAAGCGGGAGGTCCGGGGGCTCTCCCCGGGAAAATTTGGATTTTGGTGTGCAATTTTGTGCTATTTAAGTGGTTTTCTGGTGTAAATATTGAATATGCAGCTGGTAGAAATTGTAATATTTTTAAATATTATAACTTACAAATACCTATACAGTCCCTCCCTTCTGTTCTAGAGGGAGGGCAGTGTCACCCAACCCCCCCCCCCTTCCTTCACCACCCACACGGGTCAGTTTTAAAAATATTCACATTGGTACGAGCAGCGGATTGCTTCCCAAATGAGCTTCGTGCAAGCCTGGAGTAGGCCGTGGAAGTATTCACCTCTCTTTCTTCTTCCTCCGCCTTCACTCTCAAGGTCACGCACAGCCGGCGGCTAGTGCCTGCTCATCGTATTGCGAGAACGAGAGAGTGCATGCGAGTGTGCTGTGTCGAAACATCTCCTGACGGAACGCTCGCATCACTCACTCGTGAGATGACTATGACGTCGGCGAAGTTTCCAGACGCAAGTCACACCTGATGAGTCTAATTATTTATTACGACTTAAAAGAGTGAGTGGTAGATAACAAACGCTGAAAACATCAATTGATTTCTACGCTTTTTTCGAAGCCAATATGGATAAAATACTCAGTGACAATCCTAGGCAATGGTATTTGCCAACTTTATGAGTAAATATTTATCCAGAATTACTAATTCGTTACGCGTGACCTCTTGCGCCGCAGTTAAATGCACGAGGTTCCGGCGTCAGAGATTGTGCCTCAGAAGTTCGTAACACTGGAAACAATTTTGTTTAAAACGTTGGCTAAAACTATTTTCTAGGATTGATATTGTTTAATTGTCGCAAATTGGCTTCAAGAAACCTACTGTTATATATTAATGCTTTTAGCGTTGAATTATGTACCACGCCCCCTTAAGGGTGCCGCCTACCTGTGCGTTAGAGGCTCAAAAGCGAAAGAGCAGTAAGGTCAACCTTGAAGCGCGCATCAAATGCCGCGTCGCCACAACGAGCTAAGCTCTGAACTAGCGTGCAAGTTTCCCGCCGGACGGTTTTTACTACGGGACATTAAGCGTTGACCATATCATTTTATTTGTGAAAGTCTGCAACTAAGTTCAGTGCGGGTCGCAACCTGAGTTTCACATACATATGGCTAGTACATTTTGAAGTACGGCAGTCTGAAAAGGCCGTTTTTAGCCATGTTAGAGGGCTACGACCTTGTCTGAAGTTTGTTTTATTTTCGTACGTTGGCACAACGGGCACATGTTGGATATTTTAGGAGAAAATTCTGTTTACGAACACGCTGCAACGCGTTTGAAGCGCGGGGTAGGCGGACGCCGTAAGTACGTTGTGCACAAGGGCTTCTCATAGATTGAATGAAACTGACGTCTAGGCGCTGGTTGTAAATACGTGTAACCGGAGGGGGGAGGGGGTGCATTTCCACGGGCATGCACGCTACTCCAGTTTCGGTCTACAAAAATCGTAATAAATTCTTCCTGTGTTTCACCAGACTTGTGTTCTCTCGTCCGCACTTATTGGGTAAAGTTTCCCCAGACTTGCCGCGGACGGTAAATGGCGTTCAGTCACGAATGACTTGCAGTTGGTGGTTGTTGTGTTATCGAGTCGTGGATCTAGTAGAGAGAGTGTGTGTGTTTCGTGTGGAGGTATATTGAGACCCGCCCCCTAGACTTTTAGGGGATTGTACACGTCAACAAACAATCTCGTATACCTCATTACCTGGGCTGGCCACCACGCGACTCCACTAGAGCGACCAGATAAACTGCCGATATAGCCTGCGCGTTAAGAATTCGCCCGTCGAAATCTCAGGTTTTTCTAATCACAATGTAAGAAAAAATTTCCGTAAAATTACGGAAAAGTACAGGCAAAAACTATCCAAAAATCTTTGTAACGGACACTCAGGTTTTCAAGATAAAGGAATCCTCCGTAAAATTCCGGACAATTCGTTTTCCGCAAAAAAAAATTGAATTTATTTGAAGTTCAACAGTACGATATATTCTAATTTCCTATGTTTTCTCGATATCTTATCATACAATTTAATAACCTGAAAAATGTGTTCGAATCGGATGAAATTCGAACCCACGACCTTATGATTTCCAGGTAGACACTCTAACCATTGTACTAGAGTGTCAAGGTAGTCACTAAGCGAGTTCCATACTGTGAGTGAGATATTTTGGTCAGCAATCAACATCTATGTCTTTAACGCTGGTGGGGTGACATGATGCGAGTATGGAGCAGCGCCGGAATGATTAGGCGTGGGAAACGGGAGATCCCCGAGAAAACCTGCCGACCAGCTGCGTCGTCCGGCACGATTCCCACATGCGAAAATCCGGGGACCGACCCCGCCGGGAGTCGAACCCGGATCGCCTTGGTGGGAGGCGAGAGGTCTGACCTCTCGGTCACCGCGGCCCCTTCCATACTGTGGTAAGAGATCAACTTTATAAGTGAACTTTTGTTTTTGGTATCGTGATTTTCCAGATCTTCATTAGTATAATAATAAGAAAAACATTGTAATGTATAGAAATAAATAACTTTAAAGGTGTATACCCGCTCCTCATCTCTCATTTTCGCGGCCAAGTATGGACAACCAGGAAGCCGCACTTAGCTTCTATCAACTTAGCTTGTCTTGTCTTCCTTTCGTTTCACACCAGTGTGCATGCATATTAACTCTAGGAGTCATAATGACCGTAAGTACCACATTAAAAAAAAAAAAAAAAAGAAACACGGCAAAATATGCTTTAAAATTGAGAAACATATTTCCATTAATCTTTGGAAAGGTACGGTCAAACATCCGTAGACTGACAATACGGACAAACTTCCGTAAAAAAAAATTGCGGAAGTCACTTCCGTTTATTAAAAATACTTTTCTGTAAATATTTCCGTAAATTTACAGAAATTTTTAACAGTGGACTTGACCCGCAGAAATTATGCGCGGTAAGCTTTGGAGTACACTGAGAATATTCGTGCACCTATTTGTGTTAAAATTCTGTGACTTCGTGAATTTAGAATTTAGCTATTTGGGATGCAGAATTTAAAAATATTACTAGCAGCAAAAACGAAATGCCAGCAGGAATGTTTACAGTTTCAAATGTTTCGTGTTTGACGCGTGGGAACAGCTTAGCGATAAGAGCCAGTGTCCTACGCTTGACGAGAAGCATATCGCCTCTATTCACAGCGCACCAAACTGGCGTGCAAGGTTTTCCTTGTAGTCATTCTTTCCTACGGGAATTTAAAACTGCGACCACAAAATGTTATTTTAGGACAGTGTCAAGTAAAGACCAAAGCAAGCTTCTCGTTTTGCAATTTGCCAATTTAGGTTGTATTTTCGGAGTTGCAGCAGTACAATAAACCACGTTTTTAGACAATTCGAGAGGCCCGAAAATCATGCTCCGTGCCGAATTGTGAAATTATACAAGCGTAGATTCAAATATGTGTTCTTTTAGTAGGAGAACATAATGCTACATGGTGACCACCCGTCCTTGAGTTCTTGAAAAGCATGAATTGTCCTTGTTTTTGGCATGTCCTTAAAAATTCTGGAAAAATACTTGAATTTCTTTACTTGGCCTTGAAGTTTTTTATTTATTTTTTATTTTATTTATTTATTTTTGGAATTTGAATAATTGTCCGTTTGGTACATGTCAAGATGTATTTCTATTGAAGCATATAGGTGGCTACTTATTTGTTATATGCGCCTGAAACATAACGAACGTTCTACAATATGCTAATAGTAACCTCGAGATACTTTGTATTCACAAAGTGGGTATTATTTCAGCGTCTTGGGTTTCAAATACAATGTGTTTGGTCGGGTAACCTTGTTCCATCTGTCATGGTTGCAGTACCCATAATTTCACTTTGAAAAAAGGAAAGAGAGAGAGAGAGAGATAGTGTGTGTATGAGGGTGAGAGTGTGTGTGTGTGCACGTGTGTGTGTGTTTATTGGCAAAAGTAAGCTCTGCAATAAAACTATTTTACGGCAAGCATGTTTATATGTGTACTAATTTATCACATGGAAACAAATGGAACAAATTTGCAAAAAAAAAAAAAAAAATGCAGTGGACACGACATTAAGTAAGCCTTAATATAAAAAAAATATTGTGAAATGTGATTCCTCATCTTCTGCAACATCTGGACCATATTTTAAAACATTGTGTAGTTTAAGCAACATGTCTACTGTACATTTCCCGTGTTACCATTATTGAACCATGATTGTGTCACAAATTCCAGTCCACATATGATTGATAAATTTTTTGTAATTGGAAAAGAAAAATATATTACACCGATGTAATTTGGTGTCTAAGTACAGCGTTCTTTGTGTGTGATATATTTGGCAAAAATAGTGTATTAACTAAACATTTTTCATAAATGTAAGGTCTTCCTAGTAACTATTATTCACCATGCCCATGTAGGAAGTACAGTTGTACGTTTCTTGAGAATTGGTTTTGTGTCCTTGAAATCCTGGAAATGTTCTTGAATTTAAAAATCAGTTTTTTTGTGGCCACCAAGTGCTAGTAAGTTAATTAGTTTCTCGTAAAATAGAATACCAAGTTACAACACCGTCTATGCGCCAGGCGAGGATTTCGCTTATGTAGGATTTACCAGGCTGTTCTCACAAACAAACATATGAGTCTGACTATAGTAAATATTCGTAAAATAAAACCAATGTTTGAAGTGTTGTATTATACGGATACGAAACATAGGTGGTTGCAGAAGTAGAAAACTGGATGACTACAGGCGTTTGGAGCCTATAGTTTTACCGTAGGATGTTTGAAAATCAACTGTGTTGATATATTGTTTCATGAAGAAGTGCTCAGAAGAATAAAAATAGGCAAGATCATTGTGAAATAACAATCATTCAAGGTGAGTGAAACATATGGACACATTCTGCGTTGAGCTCAATGTAAGAACAGCGGAGGAAATGATTGAAGGAAAAAAACCATCGCGGAAAACCAAGAGTCTCCTACGTGCAGCATATCATAAGAGATATGGACTGCAGCTCGACGTATGTACAGTTAAAAAGAAAATCAGGACGAATATCGGAATGGCGACCTGCTGCTAACCAACATCAGGGTTAAAAACTGAAGAAGAGAAGAGAGACTTCGCGGCAGTGAAAATGTGATGAAACTATGAATTAAGTTATACTAAAAATTGAACTTCGTCTAATGAACATAATGTGCATTTTAACTATAAAAAAATTCATACAAATTGCAAATCATTACTTAAACTAAATTTTTTATTTTAGTGTTTGCCTTTCCCTTGTGCAATTTCTTTGGCGTCTGGTTCTTTGATGGCCTTTGTTCTGAAATTTAATGTGTACCTGTATTTTTACTTTCAGTTTGATCTTGGCGTGTACAATACAACCATACGCGTGTCACTATTAAATTTCCGCTAAACTTCTTTATTGTGTTCTGTTGTTTTTCAACCGTCATTACGAGATACTAGTCCGCTTGCTGTGTAGGCCTATAGTTTTAAAATTTGTTTGTACAAGTTGGAATTATACTTATTAATTTTTATGGTTTATTCATACTTACTAGACAATTTTCCGCAAATATGTAAAATTTACTAAAATTGGCGAAGAAATGTAGTTACACTTGAACATTCTTAAGGGTTCTTTCGTCCTAATCACCTAACTGTTGTTCCAACATGGCCACGTGCCAGCTGACTTATTTCGTAAGCTCTGTTTTTTTTCTATGGCATGTGTGGATGTTATATTTGTCTGCATGTATTTAGTTTTTGTTTGTGCTACTTCCTGGCGGCTTGTGTTGACGTAGTGTGTTGCTCTGGCATGACGTCGGTATTACAAGATTCTGCTTTGGAGCTAATATGCTGAACTAAACTGAGGACTGAGACTACCGCCGTTATAGTAATAGTTACAGAGTCCGGAAAAATTCGCAGGTTCACTCACTGGCTATCCCCAAAGAATATATTGATGGCGTTATGCAGTAAAGGCATTATCAACATGCATGTTAGTTTTATATTTAATTCTTCTAGACAAAAGTTAGATGTTGGTTATGTAATGTGTTACAAAAATAATTTAATATAAGCTGTATAGTAAAATCGTACGTAGCTCTATTTATAAAAAAAACAATTTCAAGGAATTTAATAATGTCTTAAGAAAAAATCGTATTTTGTTGATATGGCCATCTTATTGGCTGATCGCTGACACAGCAATACCACGTGGTTGTGCCTGCATTTAGTAGCTTTTTATTAAAGGCTCAGTGACATTCTAAAAGTTGTCAAACATGCATTTGTGTCCCTGTTCGATTTAAGGTTGTGGTCCGTAAATTCTAATGTTTTTCGATGATTATTTTTTAGGTTCTAAACGGGAGCAGATATTGGATGACACAAACTTAAAGTTGTTGGAATTCCAGCTTGTGCCCAAATGAATTTTTCATATTTCTACAAATCACACGCTGCTTTCAGCTAATTATGCAATTAAGGAAATTATCATTACTTAATGAACTAGTTAGCCGAATCTATATAATAATTTGTGTAGAAAAAATATGACCGCATTGTAAAAACACTTTTTAACAAAACTGAGTTTTTCAATGTATGCTCTCGTTTACGAATAAAATAATAAGTATCGTGAAAGGACTGAATTGTGAAACTACAAAATGACATTGCTTTCTCGACGCGGGTTTTAAGGTTTCTCCGAATCGGCCACATATTTAGTGTTTGTATATTATTCGAAAAACAAAGAACGTAGCGTAAAAATAATAAAGAAGTCTCCCTGAGGTATAGTACGAAATGTTTTGCTCGATTTGCTTTAAAATATTTGTTATAATTACATTTTTTGTAGGCTAATTCATAACTTTGAATTCAATATATATTTTGAAGAGGCGTTGTAAGCGGTTAAAATTATTACGGAGTAAATTTTTGTGTGATAAGTTAAACTATTTCTTTAAACACAAAAAAAAATTTCTACATGCGAAAATAGCCTACAACTTTTTTTTTTTTTTTTGCGGTAGACCAGGGAGGACTGCATATTTAATGTCGTACGAAATAATTTATTATGTTGTGTTGCAGCAATAACACCATATGTGGTTGAAATAACAAAAATAAAAATTTCTTGCGGAAACTGGGTTCGGCAAGCTTTTTTGAACCCGCAGTACAGAACTCGGAGAGAAAAAATTCGCGTTAGAAGTTCATGTGGACTCTGAGATTTTTTTCACTGGTAGTTTTCCTCTGTGCTTGCGTTCGAGAGCCGGCAGGCGAGTGGTCGAATGTGTTCCCGGGTCGGGTTACACTCCGTGACTTAATTTTAATTAATTAGGACTGGAAGGTCTGGCTTGTTTTCCGGCCGGCCGGGCGGGTCGCGTTACCAAGGTAGCCGTCAGAGGCGCGGCCTGGACCACGGATGCTGTGTGTCAGAGATGCGTGTATGCTTACGTCACCCTCCTCCCGGCCACTAAGATTGCTGGGCCACAGAAGAGGAACGTATCCAGAAGCGAAATGGCGCTTCCCTCGCCGTAGAGGTGTCTGTGATGCATGCTTGTTCACTCAACAGAGTTGACGCATGGAAAACATATAATTGTCAAAGCCATACTTTTTTCTTGGAATATTGATTTTTTACGCCTAAACGAGAGCAAATGTCAAAAATCTGTCTGGCAGTTTTATTTAAAATTGCCTTTTTTATGTCGGCTGATTTTTTCAAGGCGGTAAGTACTATGGTTTTAGGTAATTATGTAATTAACGAAATTACTGTTAGTTGACTTTTTAGTAAAAACCTTATAATTTTTTGTTTTAAAAAAATTAGTTGTCACTGCAATCACAATTTTAAACAAAACTACCACATAAATTTTTCATATCTGCTCTCGTTTAAGCTTAAAAAAATATAATTGTTACAAAAACAGTAGAAACAACTGCACATTGTTAAATTAGAGTGGCTAGTTTGCTTACCTGCATAAAGTTACTTGTCCTGAGAACATAACTGGTGGTTGCAACTGAATTTATAAGGACTTCAGTTCACTCACACTTCTAGAACGTAGACTCGTGGACATGTGTTTTAATGTACTGTCGTAAAAAGTGAGGAAGAGGATTAAAATAAAAGCTTCACTTTACGACTTTAAGTGTTTATGTTACTGATTTGTCCAATCAATCATTGTCTGGAGTAATACCGTGTTTTGAATCGAACTGAAAAATTTCTGTGCAAAACATCTTTTCACTTTAGGAACTAGGCCTACTGGTTAAAGTAATATACGTACTTCAAGCCATAAAGTAAGACTTTTGTTTTCATTATCTGCCTCACTTAATATGAAGGGCAGAGATTCATAGTGGTGTCAGAAACATTTGGTAATGTCATTGTTATTAATGTTACACACATTTTTCAAAAGAAATTTCTGCTATAAATATTTCACACGTAAGTGGATTTCTGATTACGATTTGAGTATTGAAAGAATATACTGCATTTTGCATGTGATTATTAATAATTATTAACGGGAGACCTATTTTAACTGACTCATGCCACTGTAAGTCTAAGTCCCACTCATATGATCATATGTAGCAGAATACATATGGTCCATCACTGGAATAGAGATGGTGTGCACTGCTGGAAAACAGCTGGCCAACTGACGGAAATGCACCCGGCACCATTGCTGGGCCTGCAGATGCAACCATGGAATATCCTTAATTGGCCGTCGTGGTCCAACAGTGGTCCAACAAGAATGGCACATGGATGAATCATGCGTCCGACCAGCAATGCCCCATCGATGTCCCACTTCACACCATCAGCTGGCCTACAGATGGCTCGCCATGAATGTACCAGCAATGGTTCACCAATGAATCACTCCACAACTACAGCTGGCCCATAGATGTCATTCCATGGGTGTGATATTGTATTAAAAATATGTTTTTACTTTATAATTGTATCGTTATTGTTTCCTATTTGATTCTCTTTATTTATCGACACTGAATCTAGATATCAACCTGAAAGTTTCTTTGTTATTGCCGGGATTCGAACCTATGATCCTTACGTTAAGAGACACGCATGCTAACTACAAGACCACAGTGAACACACGAGAATGGGTTGTGTGCGATTATTTTATAGAATATATTTGTGTACTCCGAAATTCCGCATAATATTGTAGTTAAAATAATAACACTTTTCTTTGTATTGAGCCATAACATCGTAAAAGTTTTTTAAGTAGGCCTACTGTGCAATGTGCTGTAATTCTGTAATATGCATTCTCGTTTACGTATTCGCACCAAAGTAAATATATAATACCATAATAACCTGTAGAAAATAAAACCAACAACCTACAATCATTGCTGGCATGTAGCATGTAGACCATCTCCGATGTGCCAGCGTTTCACATAGATCTAAGTTCCACCAATGTGTTACAAATGACTTTCCGAATGTTTCACTTCCGTAAGTCAGCCGTAGCTGTGCCAGCTCAGCAGAGCCATTATTTATCAAAGCCAGCAGTTACACAGCAGGGCCAGCAATAAATCAGCTAACGGCCGATTGTGCATTTCCACATGGGTAATAAAAACTATGCGTTGCCCATAGGTCATACACAAAACACAAGTAGCATGTCATCACTGGCCAACAAATGGTTTACTGGTGCGTAGATACTGCTTAATTACAGCTGGAAAGCCACTTCTGGATTCTCAGCAGCCAGCCACAAGTGTCACATATATCAGTGTTCTATAAACGTGACATAGCTGGCATGCCAAATGTCTTGTTGCCAGCAGTTAACCATAACTAACGAAGTCTTAAGTTTTCAGGGCCAGCAATAAACCAGCAGTGCCATCAGTATAACCACAGTCGGCCAACTGTGCCTTGCTACATGGGATATTACATAAAACACAAGCTAACGAGGCGGCGTACTGAAATATTGGGTTAACTTTAAAATTCCTCTTAAACTCCTCGTAAATGCAGTTGCAACTACCAGTTTTGTTTTCAGAACACGTGACTTCAAGCAGGTACAACAGTGGCCACTCTGAAAGGCGCCATGTGCAGTTTAACATTTTTTTCCTCTGGTTTCCATGCACCAATCCCCTAATGGCCACAACCGATATTTTTGCAGTGGTTATAAAAATATTTTATAAATCAACATAATTTTCATATTGAAGAATCCCTACATTATTTTATCACAAATGTTGTTTGAGTATGAGCCACTGAAAACTAGCTTTGCTACAAAGAAAAATTTTATGTGTAACGTAATATATACAAAAATTATGTATTTTGCAATTAAAAAACTTAACATTGCATTTTTGATGGGTCATTTGTAACGTAAGACATGTTTTATGTTGGATAACATTCCCACAGTAAAGTAAAATATAGTTTTTAATTTACGATTTAAACAAAATTTTACGTTGCTGCAAAGCTAACGTGTTAAAACAAAATTTGTTCTTTTGTCAAAGAAATATGTGCGTCACTCGTGTATGTCCATTTCGACCCACGCTATGCGTTTCTCGTTCATTACGTACTACACAGAAAACCGTTAACTCCTAAACTCGTCGCGGAACAATCTCATTCACCCTTGCAGCTGTATCCACTGTTGTTTGAAGTTGTG
>PNEQ01005553.1:41898-71414 GCA_003012365.1 Medauroidea extradentata
GTACCCATCGCGTAGAAATGACGTGCCGGGTTTTCTACACTGCTGCATTCTGAGTTGTTTTACGGTACGTTTTCCAGTGCTGTCTTTCATGATTAGAGATTTGAAAAATTCGAGTTTTCTTTCAGGCAAAAGCTAGAATTCCAGCAACTGTAAGTACGTGTTACTTCCACAATTGACAGAGTCAATGAAAAAAAAAAAAAAAAATGCAACATTTAGTTTTGATGCCTTGCTAGAATACACATATATTCTCGGAGACTAGCCTACACATCAATGAACCCACGAATTTTCCCCGTCTCTACTATTGATAGAGATAGTAGAAAATCGGAGACTCTTTTCTGCCAGCGCATTCTCGAAATCAGTGTGGCGTCGTGCGCCGCGTATGATTCGACGGAGGTTGTCGGGCGGAGCCCAGCTGTTTACAGACGATTCACAGGCGTCTATAGTCGTAACGCACAAGACTTTGCATTGGCCCAGTCAACTGGGGTCTCACCAGCAACGAAGCCTGGCAAAGTCTACTTTTACCGCGATTAAAGCGATGCTCTCTTGTTTCTAGCCTACTGGTTTTACGATATAGTTAATATTTAAACTTAAACGAGAGCATATAACACAAATCTGTCTGGTAGTTTTGTTTAAAATTGGTTTTTGCTGTTATAGCTAATTTTTTTTCTCGAAATCAAGAAATTATACGATTTCGACAAAAATAACAGTTAACTAGAATTTCTTTCATTACATAATTAGCTAAAACAGCGGTATAGGGATTTCGGGATAAAGTGAGCACTCAAAAAATCCCAGCTAAAGTTATATTTTCTGCCCGTTTGTATCTTTCCGCATGTAACGTCTAACGCCGGGAGGTATCTAAGCTTTTAGGACACGTCACTTGAAGTTTGCGCGCATAAGATGAAATGTGCAGTCAGTATGAATCAATACAGTTTGAAAAGGGGGAAAAAAACTATATAAAATACAACTGTCGATTTCGGTTGATTTTGGTACGGTATTGTTGTATTTAATAAGAAAAATAGTCGGAACTATACTGCGTAATTTCGCTGCCAACCATACAAGCAGTAAGGTAACTATACTTTATGATGTTACATGCAGTAACAGCTAGTGATATTTTTCAAGTGTTAATTTTTTAGTGCCCACTTTATCCTGAACGACCTATATTTACTGCTTTGAATAAAATCAGATAACACGGAGAAGTTCTATTTTAAACTACATTTCTAAACATGTTGTTGATATCTGCTTTCGTTTAGGTGTAAAAAATTAACATCGCTAAAAAAAAGTAGACGTAAGCATTATTCACCATCTCTACTCGTGATCACATACGAATCATTCGGCTATAGGAATTCATGCCGGTTAAGGTTTTTTTTACTGAATATTCAATTTGGATCAGCTATAGTAAAATTGTATTGCAGTGTACAGACACGATAATCAATCACATCATACTACTAGGCGAGCTCTTGTATTTATTTTGAAAATCCCATAAGTTCGAATCCAGTTATAGTGCTTAAGTGTTACACAATAGTTCTGGGAATTATTTGCAGCATTAACTGAGTACCAACACTTGGAAAACCTTTTTCTATGGTTCGTTACCGTTAACATGGATATTAACCATCCTACAGCTGATTATACTAAAAGGGTAATATACAAGTATAATATGAAATTATATTAACTTTTATGTAAGCAACTATTAAACATTCAGTTATTGTTTAAGTTTATCAAACGAAAATAACTTTTCTTAAAGTTCTAGTAACGAGTTCTCTTATAATTATTCGCAACATATTTACAACTTATATAAACTGTAAATTTACTTTTATACTACGTTATATTAGAAAAATTTATCGACTCAGGTCATATACAGATATAGAAAATATACATGGTTTGGTACTTACTGGAATATTCATAAAGTGAAAGGTTTTAAGTATACATATTAACCATGTGAATGTGCTATTAACGGAAAACGATTTTATTTTATAGTGTATGATGTTATCGGTAAAATTAAAATCATACTCAGTGGCGTGATATTTACAATAGCATAATAGATTACCTCGTCAAAATTACGCTCTTTATTAACATAATTTTTGTTTAATAACAGTAGATCTTTTTATTTGCTATTGCCTTTCTGACGGCAACGTTACACGAGAGCATAAAGAATATGCGTTTGTTTACGTTACATGTATTGGTAAAAAATTATGTGATTATTAGATAGGAAACATTACTGTAATACGATTAGTTTCATATACCAAATGAACAGGTAATTGACTGTAAAAACTAGCGTTGCACAACTTGCAACAGATACATTTGTCACGTGATCTTTTTTTCTGCCATATCGTTATGCGGCCAATAATAACGAAAATTTTTCTTAACAAATATTTCTAACCTATTTAGTGGATGTTCCACGCGAAGCGACATGGAAGAACTTTTTTAAAGCTATTAATCAGTCACTCACTGTTGAATTCTGGTTACGAAAATATACTTAAAATTTCAAATAGAGTAAGTATTTGTCCTAAAGGAAAACAATCATAGAGTCGTGGATTTGTTGACTTGCAAATCCAAGACATTTCATTGCTCCACCCTTTGCTGAGAACGGCAAATTTTCCAAACGTAATCACGAGTAAGCTTTTATTAAGCAAAGTTGGGGGCCGCGGTGGCCTATTGGTCAGACCACTCGCCTCCCACCAAGGCGATCCGGGTTCGATTCCCGGCGGGGTCAGTCCCCGGATTGTCGCATGTGGGAATCGTGCCAGACGATGCCGTTGGTCGGTGGGTTCCCGCTTCCCCCACCCTTTCATTCCGGCGCTGCTCCATACTCACCTCATGTCAGATCTCACCAGCGCTAAAGACATAGATGAAAAACGTTGACCAAAATCTCTCACTCACTCAAGCAAATGCAAGTTTCCCGCACTGTATCCAAGAATGGGATTTCTTGGAATTTAATACAAAGTAATGTGCCTTCACAGCCAAAGAAAACGAAGTTTTCCATACATTCGTATTGTAACATTCCCTTGCCATTATGTGATTCCAGCATATTTAAAGGTATTTACTTTTTTTACAAGGTTTCTTCGTGTCACATCTTTAGCTCCATCGGGTCTGAACATTATATCCTTACACTACAACGACATCGCACGGTAGCATGAATCATACTACAGCCGCGATGCACAATAGCAGCTTGCTATCTTTCTGTCCGCTTCTAGTTTATTTATTTTTCTTATCAGTTTGAAGGGGAAGGAAGCGAGATGCGCAAACGCGAAAATGCAACGAGAAGCGGATGGGCGAGGAGAGAAAGGTGGGGAGATGGGTGTTAGATTCGGGATTGAGAACATTTAACAACTTAAGTTCTGAAATTAACTAATTATATGCTATTGCAAATATGGAGTTTTTAAAACACTGTCGTGTCAATATCTTTCTAAGACGTTGTGTAATGTGTCACGTGTTACTGATTGTTAAGACATTGCGTCAGTCACTTATTTTTAGGCGTAGTAGTTAAATGCGCTCTATTATAAAAAATAACTTAAATTGTTTTTGCGAAAGTTTCTGGTTAGAAATATTTTGCACTGTTGGCAAGAGTGTATCTGGTGATTCATTATCGCCATGCGGCTTCCGGCGCGCCCACGCGGCAATGACCGTCCGACATTCCTCTCTCCTGAACAACCATCGTCTCTTCTCTGCATCAGTCCAGTCATATATACTATGCTTGCTTTAAAACTTGGCCTCTCTCTCTCTCTCATTTTTGTGTCAACTAACACTTCGCTGATGTAGGAAAGGTACACAAACATTCTACAGAAGACACCAGATTGGAACTCAGCAAACTGTGCGCATAAGCTGCAAGTGTATTCCAGGATTTAGATTAGTTTTCATTTAATTTTTGTCGCAGCTGTCAGCTTATTTTATTTTAACTACGTCAATTTTATATTCTTAGTTACTATTTTCTATTGTTTCTAGTTGGATTTCAACTAATTTAATTGCTACCTTTGTGCATGTGATATTTGTTTAAAATTTGGTTAAGTGTAAGAGAAGGCACTTTAGTCTTAACTTCGTCAAGAAAATGAAAGACGAAATAAAATAAAAAAAAATAATACATAAAATTAATTGGTTTGATGCAACACGAACACTACACCTGGCAGTCACATATACAGCGATGTGTGACAGCCATGATACCATATGTTCAACGTTTGGTCACCAATTGTAAATTGTTTCCCGACAATTGCAACACCAAGTGTCTTACATCAAATGTCTTATCTCAGTATCGGCTATCTCGCTACAGGATATTTTAAACGTCAATCGTTAACAACCTATGTGTATGTATATATATATATATATATATATATATATATATATATATATATATATATATATATATATTAAGAATGGATGAGGTGAACATTCCCCGAAAAAACCCGTCCGCTCAACATCATTGTCCGCTGTAAACACACGACCCTAGAGATACGTTTTGTCAAGTGTTTACAAAAAATTTTCAAATTAATTATTTTCATTTCAGCGTTGAGCATTCTATACAAATTGTACAGTACAATTCAACCTACGAAAAATTCTACTATTGGTGATTCGCGATGAAAAGTTAACTTTTGAAGACCATCTTGTCTAGAAAAATTAAGAAAAAAATGTTTTTCTCACCTCAGGGTTTAGATTTTGTGTACAGTGCATGTATACATTTTGCTTGTTTCGTAGGGTATTTTGTTTATATTGAATAGTGTCAGGAAAATACAAATAATCTGAAAGGAAAAGAGTAACTAGGGTTTCAAATTGCCAATTTAAACATAACCCGGCATGAAAACTATATATTTCAGACATGTATAGTCCGTTCACAATAAACTGATCACTCAACAGAACTTTTAATAATTTAAGATATATTTTGTTGGGTCAAAACATTTTAACTTTTGAGAGAGTTGAAGCGTTTACACTGGCTTTTAGTTACATGACAGTTTTCATTTTAAAAATACTTCAGATGGCTGCAAAACGACTGAAAGAAAACTTTATGCAGTGCTCACTTTATCGTGAACGGCCTATAGTGGTGTAGCACAGTGTTGGCAAGGTTGCTGTGTCGAGGTAACGCCTGACTGGACCAGAGAGTGGTGGGAACTTGACGGACGTGCGGGCACAGATAGCGCACGGTCCCGTGTTATCTCTGGCCGGTGTGTTTGCCTAGGGCGTCCCGGGGACAGACAGACGTGGTGTGTCGTGTCTGGGTTGACCACGTCGCCGTCCACCCCCGCACCCAAGCTATGCCCTCCTTCCTGGCTTCATCGCGACCATGTGCCCTCCATTAATCACCCGCCCGTACCCCTACCCCTTAACCTTCCCATACCCTTCCTTCTTTACCTCTTTCACACACCCCTGCACTCCTCATCGACCAACTGACTCCCGCTCGGACAGCCAACATCCGTTTCCACGGGACCGTGTCGTCGTAGTTTTTATTTGTCAGTTTCGCCTCTCGAGTTAGTTTGCGGAGACCACTTTGTGTCGTTTACCGACACGTCAACGGCGGATACTTCTGTGCAGCGAACTTCTTCCTCCGCTGGAGTTGCGGTGTGGCTGACCTTAAAGCTGTAGCTACTGTCAGAATGTCGACAACAGTTTCACACTGTCTCTGGCAGTGATTATTTTTTCAACAAACGTCCATTGTATCCAGGATTACCCCAGTAATAATTCGTTTGTGTTGTTTTCTTAAAAACTAATCACTGTGCACTAACTTAATTCTTTTAGGAGCTAATGACTAAACTAGCGAGCAGTGTTTTCGTAGAATGTGTTTCTCAACGGGACTTCAGGCGATGACCCTGTTATTTTATTTGTGGAAAGTTGGTGGTAAAGTCCAATGCAGGTTTCTACGTCTTGTTTTTACGATTACGATCAATATTTTCTCAGCCACAGCAACGTGAAAAAGCCATTTTTAGCACTTTTGAAGAGATTGGGAATCATGTTTTTAAAAAGCAGACGGCATTTTTTAAATCATAGGTACACAGTTTGAAGTGTGTCTTCTTTCCGTAGATAAACGCATTGGAAACGCTTTAAAATAGTTATACAAGAAAAATTATTTTCCGTACCACACTACAGCACGGCTCACACGTCCGGTCCACTAACTCCTAAGAGCACCGTCTACTTCTCGCTTCAAATGCGCTGCAGTGTGTTCGTATACAGGTTTTTCTCTACAAAACAATTCCACGTGTGTCCGTTGTGCCAACATACGAAAAGAAAACACACTTCAGACAAGGTCGGGACCTCATTGTCAAGGCACTTGGCTCATTAAAAAATAAACATTCTAAGCCCTTCAACATGGCTAAAAACTGCTTTTCCAGCTTGCCGTACTTCAAAATGTAATACCCTGATGCATGTGAAACTCATATTGCGATGTGCAGTGAACTTTGCTTCAGACTTTCTGCCAGTAAAGTTATGTGGTCACCGCACAGTGTCTCATAGTAAAAACGGTTTGGCGGGAACCTTGCACTCCGTTTCAGAGCTTGGCTCGTTTGAGGCGATGCGGCATTTGATGCGCGTTTCAAGGTCGACCTTATGTCTCTTACCTCCTACCACACGCTATAAATTTCGTTGCATTGTGTTCGTAGTTATGTTTTTTAACCAAACTGTTCCACGCGTGTCGATTGTGTCGCTGTACGAGAATAAAATACACTTCAAACGGTGACCGAAAAGCAGTTTCAAATATCTAAATATAACCACTCACGGGATTCGTGAGAAACTACTCTAGGAACGTGCAATGGTCGTAGTTTAAAACTTTCCACCAATAAAAATATGGGGTCACCACAGAAAGTGTCAGTCAGGCGAGTGTCCTACGATACCACTGCACGCCGTTTCAGTGTCTTGCGGTAGAGGTGATACCGCACCAGATGAGCCAGTCAACATCGCCCTTGGTACCGTGCCTCACTCAAACAAACACACGGCCAGTACGCTGGCGTTTGGCTGGCGTTTAATTGCTTGTATGTAGCATGTTTTGGAATTAAATTTTTCGTCTCAGAGACCAGTTAACTTGCGTCAAAAATGGCTATCTACGAAGACGAAACACATTTCAGATTACTTGGGAATATGTCCCCGCGCATTGGAAGCATTATTTTTAAGACCTCAAACTTGACTAAAAACCGGCTTTTTTCACACGTCTGTTTCTCAAAACATATGTACCGAATTCGTTCGTAGTTATGGTCTACATCTACACTGGACTTTGCCACAGTGACGGGTTCAATAAACTGACAGGAATACCGCTTAAAGTCGCACGGTATAAACGTGCGGCGGGAACATTGCGTGCATTTACGACTTAGACCGTAGAGGTGATATTACAATGCATGTGCCAGCTGGCGTCGCTCGTAGAGCCTCATCCATGTTTACCTCGCACACCCTTCATCAGCGGCCGCCTTAAGAGTGCGTGGTAGGTAAATAAACGCTTAAAACATCAATTGATTTCTACGCTTTTTTCGAAGCCAATATGGATAAAACACTCAATGCCAATCCTAGATAATGGTATTTGACAACTTTATGAGTAAATATTTATCCGGAATTACTAATTCGTTACACGTGATCTCTTGCGCCGCAGTTAATTGCACGAGGTTCCGGCGTCAGAGATTGTGCCTCAGAAATTCGTAACACTGGAAACAATTTAGTTTAAAACGTTGGCTAAAGCTAATGTCTAGGATTGCTGTTGTTTAACTTTCGCATATTGGTTTCAAGAAACCTACAGATATAGATTAATGATTTTAGCGTTGAATTATGTACCACGCCCCTTTTGGGCGCCGCCTACCCGCGCGGGAGAGGCTCAAAAGCGACGGAGCAGTAAGGTCGACCTTATAGGAGCGCGCATCAAATGCCACGTCGCCTCAACGAGCCAAGCGCTGAACTAGCGTGCAAGCTTCCCGCCGAACTGTTTTTACTATGGGACACTAAGCGGTGACTATATAGTTTTATTGGTGGAAAGTCTGCAACTAAGTTCAGTGCAGGTCGCAATCTGAGTTTCACGTACATTCGGTTAGTTTATTTTGAAGTACGGAAGTCTGTAAAGGCCGTTTTTAGCCATGTTGGAGGGCTTAGGAACAATGTTTTTAATTAGCGTGGCGTCTTAACAATGAGGTTCAGACCTTGTCTGAAGTGTGTTTTCTTTCCGTACGTTGGCACAATGGGCACACGTGGAATAGTTTCGTCGAAAATACCTGTTTACGAATACACCGCAACGCATCTGAAGCGTGGGGTACGCGGCCGCCTTAATTCATATCTTCCCGCCCACTGTTAACATAGAGACAACAGTGCAAAATGAAGTGTTTTATCGTTCTTATCTGAGACTGGAATAAAAATATCTGGTTTCCAAAGCCTGTTGTGAGAAAAATAAAATATTTTACATTTATCCTTAATTGCCTACAGCAGGTCGTTATTATGCAGGCGTTCTATGATTTACGTAAGACATCCGTTTCCTGGGTGTTACTTTACAAATGAATGGTTAAGCCTTTTAATGCCTTTATAAGTCGTTTGCGATATAATGAACAAATTTGTTTTAAAGTCCTAGTTACTTTTTTCTCCACAGCCAAGTTATATTTTTCTGACACATTTTTAATAGAAATGTAAAATTCTAAGTAATATCCAGAATGAAGAGAATGTGGGTACTCGAAAGCTAACGTTCGATATCACAGTATAATCTATACTATTATATAAAATTATACTATATATGCTACATAACATTATACTTTTTTTTATTTAAAACTGTAGACAAGACGGTTTTCGAAAGTACACTCATTTAGGCGAACAGTCTATACCTAAGAAGCCTACAGTCACGGATTTAATGAAATCAGTGTTCAATAAATTACTTTACGTTTGATAAATTTTAGCAGTAATTAAAAAAATGCACGCTACGTGACTTTTCTGAAGTACTACTGCCAAATTTGAAAACCTCACCAATTTTATGCCCAATATTTAGCATATAAGTAGTATACTTTATCACGGATAATATCATAATATTTGGTGTGGGTTAATTACTATGATAGTAGTGGGAACTAAACGTATTTAATTTCATTATGTTTAGAAAAACTAAAGCTAACTGTGCCCATCTTTCTGCAGCCTACAGAGGGAAGAAAGTACTATCCGAATTCAAATGAAAATTCGGTAAAATTATTTGAACTTGTTCTAAGTGTGATGAGGTTTAATGTAGCGACTGCAAAGAGAGAGAGATAAATAGAGAGAGAGAGAGAAAGAGAAAGGTCAGGCTCCATATAACACGAAGTTATTAGCTGACGTTAATGGCATCGAGATAATGGCTACAGAGTTTCTAAAAAAAATCTGCGTAAGCTTTCAGAGGCCGCAACATCATGCTAAAAAACGTATGTTTTGCGGGTGCGAAGTAAATAATGCAGAAAGCCATTAACAGAGAATGGGCGCAGGTACATAGGTGTTATGCGGCTTAATTGAGCGCTTTCCGAAAACAAAATTCGGGTAAAGGTCCCCACTCTGACCGCATTATGTTTCAATACATACATTGGCTTATATAAAAGTGATGGTGACAGGAAATTAATTAAAGTTATTCCATATCCTGACTTATAGTAAAAATTGACTTTGCCGACTAAAACTGGTTTCTCAGTTTTACACGCATGTATGGAACACGGATTTAGTTCATGAACTGTATATTTATGCTTTTTTGAATCGTCAGAAATAGGTACGGATGCAATCTCAAGTTTTTTAGGCTAGCGCTATAGCCCCGTTTACAGTGAGTTGAATAGCCCCAAATAATCATGTACAGTATGTTAATATAAAAATAAATAAAAATAAAAGTCTAAATTTTAAAGAAAAGTATATATCATGTTGTAATATTTAAAAGAAATGTTTATTGGAACAAAAAGTACTCTGATTTATAATACTTCAATACAACTTTAGACAGCTTGGCCTACTTATGAGCAATAACGGTTAATGTTCAGTAATAGGCCTATGTGTCATATTGTAAAACAAATTGTACAGTTCAAATGGTAAAATGGACATCTCAGGTATTTTTTAGAACTAAAAATGTCTTGCATTGTAACACTACAAAATATTAACTGTTACTTCCCAGACGCATGTATACAATCCGCATTAACCCCTTATAAATCAAGGCTAATCTTACTGTAGTCTATCTCACATAAGTTTTCCATATTATGACAGTTCACTATTGAGAAGTGTGTTTGTAAGCAGGATTGTACAGACCCTGCTCTTCCAGGAAGCCGGTAGGTTTAAAAATCCAAACAATGGAACAGCCAAGCACATTTCTCAGAAGAGAAATGTCAAAATATGGAAAAGTTACACGAACAGACTATATCACTATAGCAATAAGAGTATTAAACATATCAACATTATCTTCTAGTTTTATAATAGACACAGTCGTTCTTATTTTCACTGCGTTTGCCGAAGTCGAGTATAAAGAATAGTTGCTACACATTTAAAAAAAAACTTTTTTTCCGTACCTCGTTGATAGTGTTAACGGTTTGTTATACTTGATTTTGCAGAACGCAGTGAAAATAAGAACGACTGTGTTTGATAAAGCGGGAAGATAATGCTGACATGTGTAATACTATTATTGCTATAGCGATTGCAAGATTAACCTTCATTTATATGTTGTTAATGCGGGTTGTATACATGCACCTAATAAATATGTCGTTATCGCAATAACACTGTACGCAGCGATATAGTACAACGATAATTTTAACCTTCGACTCAAGTTTTCAAATATCTTTAGTGTGCTACATCTGCTAGGCGAGGCGACAGCCAAGATTACATTTCAAGATAATTGGCCCAGAACATTATATTGACCTGCAGCGTGTGTGACTGTGCAACGGTTACGTTGCAAGGTTTAGCTGTTTACAGACGAATCACAAACATTCACCAGTGGCCCAATGTTTAGGTTTAAAAACTGTTTAAATAACACCATTAGGCATCTTAAAATCAAAATTTCTTCGAGCGAGGCCTCTGCAAATCCCTCCCCCCTCACTTGTACAACTTTTAACTTGGAGTAGCAGCACAAATATTATATGAGTCCCCCCCTACCGAGCCCTCAACAAAAGTCCGGATTCACCACTGCCCGATATCTCAATGCTAGAAATTTTTTAGATGCGGTAGTCTTGAAGTAGGCCGTAGACATAATGTTAAAAGATAAAAAGATTGGCAGAATTTACCGAAATTACAAGTAAAATTGTAAATACTCTTGTTTAATCGCAAACCTTCAGTAAATTGGACGTAGTTATGCAGAAGTGAACCAACCCACAAATTGCTGGACTGGAGATATTAACGGTCCAAGTCCACTGCGTCCGTATGAACCTCGTAGACCACTTTTCTGGCCTCTTCTTTTTATTCAAATATTATGATTTAATACTTGTTCTTTTTCTAGGATCTACTTCTTACCGTATTATTCTACTTAGAGAGATTGTCTGAAAATAATCTACTTCGTCGATTGGTTCTGTTCTGCATAATCCGTCCTTTACAAGTTCTGAAAGCTCCTATTTCTTAAGTGTTGTATAATATGTTTGATGCACTGACAGTTAACATTTGTTGTTCTGAAGTGAACATGAGATTTTCATTCATCCGTATGTATATAAATTTAGTCTTGCATTGTGTCATTAAGGGAGATTGATCCCTGTCAGATCGGTTTTACGGTTTTTCTTATAAATCAGGGAATAGACACATTGTTTTACTTTTTTCACGCTGACAAGGCATAGTTTATTGTTTCATTCACTTTTTGGAATCCATATGGCATTGTTCCTGTTAATGTTGCGGCCTCTGTAGTCGCTCCCTTAAATAAAGCAATTTTTCCTTTTCAGCTGTTTCCCGTTGCAAAATAATGAATATAGGCTATTATGGTTCCAGCAATTACATAAAATCGATTAAGTTTGTATCTATGCCTTGTCGTGACAACAATTTTGATACGTCGACTGGAACAGAAGTTATCGAGAAGAAACAGATAAATACAAGGTGGTAGGGATCAATACCCCTTATAATATGTAATGTTAACAGTAATTGCATAAGTAGCTGTCGGAATGTACTGGAGTTACGTAAACAGAGTAAACATGCGCGCGCTACTTGTTCACGAGATGAGTCTGCGCTCTGTGATTGATCCTACATCGTCGCGGGAGAGTCAGGGGAACGGGCCGGCCACGTCTCCCTTTCCTCGTCCTTTTATTTCCCCGGTGCAAGTTGAAGGTCGCCCGGCCCGGCGAGGAGAAGGTAATCTATTCATTTGTTGCTCCGCTGCCTTCCCCTCCTTTGCCTTGACGGAGGAGGGGCGGCAACCAGACAGCTGTGATTTCTTTTGTCCTCCCCACATGCGCCCACCTGCCCCGTCCCCTTCCGTTCCTCCCTTTACAACGAGCGCACAGGAACACATTTGCTACTCTACATTCAAAACTGAGAACTTTTACTCATTCCATTTTTGCTGTAGTAAAGGTAGGTTCACAATAGGACGCATCAGTAGAGTGTGCGCTAATTGAAAGGTATCATGCGAAAACTTTTTCAGATTTGAAACAGTCTTACGAAAAATATTTCAGTCCTATATATTCAATATTTATAAAAAACTGCAGAACTGATCAAAACCTGAAGAATATTTTATACATTACGTAAAAATTGGCACATAATATAGCAGTGCATAACTCTATCCAGCTGATAAGATTACAGTAAGCACAACAGCTCATTTTCATGTACTCAAACCTACTGATTTACAACTACTCAAAATTGGTTGTGTGCTTTGACATGCTGACGTAGCAAACGGTAATATTTCATTTACTGTGTGGAAGCATAGGATAACAACAGTATGTTGGTTTAACCTCCAATATATAATGTTTTACACTGTGCAATTTATATACTGGAGCTTTGTTATGTCTTGTTATCTCTAAATATAATTGAATCAGTCATTTGAGAAACACACATGTCACATTTTTCACATGGGTTTATTGATATTTACTCTTCAAAGCGCGAAACTCAAATGCCGAACACAGACGTGATACGTAACACCAATTATTTTTAAATAACATTACCATATTTAGAAGGTTTATCAAGATATACATTTTCATTATAACATTATTTTACAGCTATTTCTTGAAAGTGACTTGTGTTCCTCAAATGACTGATTCAATTCCACCAAGAATTTTCAGATGGACTTTGGATGTATCCCGTATAGCAACGACTACTTCGGCTACACGGAAAAATTTGTTGTCTAACGACATCAGTAAGAATTCATCTGTGAATTAATTCTGTACAAAATTTCTGGTTGTGCACAGAGTCTGCTGTTATATATTTGTCCTATGCTCATGTTTTTAATTGGAACCAACCCTAAGCCAAATTATATTCTACGTTACTGCCAGCCTTGGAAAATTTTGCATTTCCAAGGCGTAAATTGGTGCCATTTAAGGCCATGGGTCCCTATTTATGCTATTTTAGTAAGTTTTATTTTTTTAAATCCTGAAAGGGATCAGGTATAGTAAAACCGTTATTTAGAAATTTTGTAAATTGTTTGTAGTATGTAGTCATTTTTTTTTTCAAATATAAGCTGTTATAATTTTGGTTAGTTATTAAGTTTAAGAAAATTTAAATAAGTCGGTATTGATAACTAACCAAAGTTAATAGAAACTTATGTTTTGAAAAAAATTAGTCTACATAGTACAAACAATTTCCAACATTTCTCTGTAACGGATTAGCGATATCTGCTTCCGTTCGGGATTTTAAATATCAAAGTGACTACGTCCCCGTATCGAAGCGCTGCCTTGAATAGTTTCAAGCGGTTGTCTGTCAACATATTACAAGCACAAATAACAACTGTTATTACGAGACGGGTAATGATGCTTTTCGGCCACCATCAGAATTCACTTGTATGGACTAAAAATTTACGATCTCCGATATTTTGTAAATATAAAAAAACTATTACTTATTGATTTGTTGTGACGTAAATTACGACTATAGATATATTATGTTAGTATTCAATATTGATTTACTTCACTCAAAGAGAATATAACAGGAAACGGCCCGTCTTTTGACACTTGAAACGGAACACACCTACTAGTGCAACCTACACGAGTGAACCTGAGGGTTTAAACACGTCTATAAGAAATAATGACGTTCGCATTGCTTGGATGGCCGCAGAAAAATGTAATGAACAAACCTGAATTATATAACTAATAAATAGGCGGTCCGAGGACCAGATGCGGCTCACAAGGGAGATTTCTACTGCCCCACCCCCTCTTCACTTAAACTGTCTTAAATCAGAGAACTTTTTTTTAATAATTCAAAGGGAATTTATTTAATTTTAATTCATTATAAAATCTGTATGTTTAACAATTATTTTTTTAATATTAAATTTAAGTTTTGTTCAGCTAAATAATTTAATGTTAGACCCGTGATTTAGTGTATTTGTCTCTATACTTTTGACCCCCGAGTTTCAAAGGTACCTGTAAAATCAACGCAAGTGGCCCTAAGGTAAATTTAATTGAGAAGGCCGGGATGAAATGTAATAACTGTAGAAAGTTATTTTGATTTATCAAACGACATTGACTTAAACAGTTAGCGCTTGTAGTCGTTAGGAACGTTGTTATCAGTTGTCGTAAAAAAATCGCCTCTGTGTCATGTGTAATTCTCTCCTGTATTTTGGCATATTGCTATGTAAAATTTAAAAGTAAAATGCAAAAGCCTTCCTACGAACGAATCACAGAGTTTTCAGTAAATTGGCAATTACATGTTTTAACGTAAATTGACTCATTTATGTACTTGGGTATTTTTTAATAAGAGATGATGCAAAAACAGTAAAAATGTATCTAGTAAGTTATGTTTACGCAAAAATGTTGAGATGATGACGGTATCAATGGTGCTTTCAGTGATAACGGGGTCAAATAAGTTGCACTGGTATAGGTGGTTCGAGATATAGAGAGAATTTTTGACTGCCGCCTAGTCTAAAATAATGATTTCAAATTTTTAGTTATTTTGACCTTATGCGTTATGTTTTATGTACTTTAGAATCTGTACACTTTAATTGTTACTACGGTTGCTTTCTTTATGTGAAAAAGTGGCAGGAAATAAATATGAACAGAAAAGTAAAAGTAATAAATAGGGTTTGAGAAGTGCTCACTTTATCCCGAACTTACAATAGACAGGGGGCCGCAGTGGCCGAGAGGTCAGACCTCTCGCCTCCCACCAAAGCGATCCGGGGTCAGTCCCGGATTTTCGCATGTGGGAATCGTGCCGGACGATGCCGCTGGTCGGCGGGTTTTCTCGGGGATCTCCCGTTTCCCTCGCCCCTTCATTCCGGCGCTGCTCCATACTCACATCACATCACTCCTCACCAGCGCTAAAGACCTCGATGTTGAGCACTGACGAAAATCAATCTCTCTCAAAAACCAATAGACGGGCTAGTGTCTAGACTTGCATTTATAAGACCGTGGACGCATGTTTTCTCAACGTCTCTAGTGCCGTCTTGGATGGGATGCAGTATAGAAGTAGACGGATGACTTTCTTCCCGTCTTTCCTGCGCCCCGGATACCAAGCTCCCGCGCGGCCATGCTTGCCAACCGCACTCCTTTAATTAATTTCCCCCCGCGCGGCGGCGAAGCATGGGGTCCGATGACTCTCTGGCGAAGAGGGTTTATCTGTCGCTAACACCCGATCGCCCCCGCGCGCGTTAACCTAATTAACTCTCCGCCGTCGGCGTTACTCTCTATGAGGAACCCACACGTGTGGATGGATGCCTCTCTTTGTGGATCTCCGCGCCTGTCGGGGCTTGTTTTTAGCCCACTGATCACGGTGTGATTTGCTATTGAGCCATCTTGCAGCACGGCTAACCGGCAGTATAGGTTCCGCGCGGTAAATTGATACTTTCTGGAAGCCCTGCTTGTAGCTTGGATCTGTTGTTCAGACCAACCGTGTATCCTTCCGCCGGGAAATGCCACGCGGCAATGCTATTGTGCGGTTTCTATACCCTTGTGTGTTCTATGGGATTTCATGCTATTCATAACACGAATTCTAGGCACGTCTGCATAATTTCAATATTAGTTTACAATTCTAAAATAAATAAAATTTACGTCGCATTCAGAAAAACGAATGAAAACACAACACCCACGCTTTGTATACGGCGCGATGGCCGATGGTTGTACTGCGGACCGACGTACAATCTCGTCGACTGTTCATCCACACCCACTTATTACGTTACCTCTAAATACTATGTTTATATGCAAAATGTAAATGTTTAGTACATTTCCTGAAAATAAACACAAACTGTAGTGATATGTACAAAATTACATTCAAAGAATTTTCAGTATTTTAGACGCTATACCAAATATATAGAGGATATATTTCTAACACTTTGTTACCAAGGTTCTTCCAAACATCGTACCACAAATGTGTTCGTGAACTTACTTTTATAATAAGTATTACAAACTATTTTATACTCGTTGACGCGCAATGATAATAAGAAGTAACTTAAATTTATAATTTTATTTATATTTTTTTTTTTTCAATTTTCTTACTTTGTTGTACGGTACTAAAAGAAGCATTCCTAGTATTTTTTCCCAACAGTTCGTTTCTACAGTGCAGCGCCTTCAGCCGAACTTGTCACAATGAACCGATAATCACCTAATACCTGGAATTGTACTAGATTGGACAAGAAATAGATTTAGTTGGATCTCATCGTCGTACAAAAAAAACATATATATATTTTTTAAATTTTCTAGTATCGGCGCTGGCGAAACGAAGTAAACGCGACCGGTTGACGCGTGCACTATCTCTCAGTGATATGACAATGATGTAAGCAAGATGCCTGTCCATACCAGAATGATCATACGTAAAAATTACCTCGAAACGCCTCTTCTAATATTTCCGGTTGTGGCCTAATATCTATGCACACGTGTAATGTTCTTTGGGCTTTGGTTCCTGAACAGGCATAACAGTTTCGAATATAATATATTCGAAAATGTTATGCCTGCTCAGTACACATATTATGTATACTTACTGAATTTCTTTCCACCATTCGGCGAGAAGTCTGCTGCCATTTACGCGGCTTATACTTAGGGGTGATGAGATAAGGAATGAGATAGCGAAAGTCGACCAAAGTGCCTATGCGTTCTCAGTCCCGGACTACACTCGTCTTCCTGTGATTACGCAGAATCCTAAGAGGTTACACACATATAGTGCGACGAGAGAGCAAGCATTCTGTTGGCACACGTGACGCGGGATTTCACCTCTCCCCCCCCCCCGGTTGACACTAGGGTTTACCTCCCCTCTGGCGTCAGTCTGGTCGGCCATCAAGAATGCACAAGCCAGTACTGTTACGACGTCCTTGAAGAGCACGGACCAGGCGAATAGCGAAGCTGGTCCAAACATCTGGAAACTTCGGGATCAGCTTATGTCATCGCATCGATCGAGTTCTGTTGTGGGTGTGGTGGTGTGGCAACTTATGTAAATGTAAATGTGTGTGTGTGTATATATATATATATATATATATATATATATATATATATATATATATATATATATCGCAGCAGCCGACTCGTGAATGATTTCTGCACTTAGACTATGTGAGAGACATTCTGAGAAAAAGCAAACCTGGCATAGTAGACGGCGACGGTGGCGAGGAACGACGCGGGATCAACACATGGAGTTGTGGCAGTACAGCAAGTTTGTACGGCGATGGAAGAGCTGGAGACGGTTTGGACTGTGGTACAGTGTGTGTGGGATGGCCGAGCAGGCAGGTTTAGACTATTCTAGTAATTAGTGAGAGAGTTTTGTATTTGGACATTTTAAATGATATAGTTTGAGGACTAATTTTTTTTGTGGCAAAGGAAATCATTAGCTGCTCATTTAGTGAGCGTAGGGATAAAAATTTGAATGTAAAATTTAATTCGAAATGTGTGTTTTGGACTTGTGAATAGTTACAGTATACACTTATGTTACTGTCAACTATTTGTATGAAATTTTTGTATTAAATTGAGAAGATTTAAAATTTATCAAGTCAAGTTGTCTATACCGATTGGATAATATAAGATCGTAGATTTTTTTCTTGTTATATACATTTATGTGTGTGTGTTTCAAAATTCTGACACATACAAACGTGGACACATTTATTATGAAAATTGTATCGAAATATATTGATTAGTTTCCGAGACAAGTGAATACAGTACATTATTAAGGATTTCCCCGAGCTGTAGGATTTTAGTTAATAGGACTGTGGATATGCTATAAAGCTGATTTCAAGTGCGGTCCCAGGATTTCCCACTGCCGTGATTGGCCGTAAGGGCGTCGTCACGGCAACGCGGGCGGCAACATTCCCTCCCCGCCTCAGTGTATATCCGAGGACTGGCGATATTGCTCTGCCGGGGATTCGACGTGATTGAAAAAAATATTTTTCGATCATGAGGTATTAGCCCGGAGAGGTAGGCGTATTACCTCGGGAGTCATGCAAGACGTTAAAGTAGAAGGGTACTTGCTACTTGTAGAGCACATCCCTCGCTCCACCTACCCCACTTTTTTAAACCTCTTATCACACATACCCACCACCTCCCCCCCCCTCAATAAAACCACTCGTAAGCACGCACTCGTGCTTAAAACGTTCACTCTTGTGTCAAATTGTCCTCAGCTCTCTGGTTATTAAATATAAAAGCAGATAAATAAACAGACACGGATATAAAAATACTTTTCGGCCAAAGTAACGCACGTCTCTTAAATATTACATACGTTCTCACTAAATATTGAAATGTACAGAAATTATACACACACATACATTACATACATACACCACACACACACACACACACACATATATATATATATACATGTACACACAATTCACATACACACAAATATGTATGTATATCTTATATATATACGTACACACAATTTACACACACATATTCATACACACAAATTTAATTACTTATAAAAGCAACGTTGTCACTAACATTTTTGGTAAAATTTACGTAAGGTGAAGGGAGAGGGTTCTACGGGTCCTTTAACATCGAGGTCTTAAGAGCCGATGAGGGTGGTGAAAAGAGGCGAAGCGACAACACAACATCAATGGCCGAGCCGGGGTTCGAATCCAGAACATCTCACACAGTAGACTGGCGCCTAACTGATTACGCTACGGAAGCCAAAAGTAAAAATGAGTAAAAGGTTGGAAACCACGTCTTTGCATGGTTTTGTATGATTTGCTTGTAGTAACAGTTGGAACCACTGATACATATTATATGTAAATGAAGTGATAAGCATTTCAACATTGCTGCTAGAAGAAGTGTAATTGGTCGACTATAACGGTTAAATTTTGTTACTTACAATGTTGTTCGTATTCAATTGTTGCCCGAGAGAGTGCAGTTGTCTCACTTCATTCGCCTTTTGAGCAAACAAGTTCCAGGCCGGCGTGCGTACAGTATAAAGATAAGCTACGGTTTTATATTCAGACCTCGCTCTTTAGTTTTGCAGTGGTTCCGAAAATATTTTTTAACGCAAATAAATACGTATATAAAAAATTCGTTCTTACAGTTTTAAGACTTATATATCATCGTTTGTGTGTATTTTTCTGTTGCAATACTCCAAACGGATTTTTAGATTATTTCCCCTGAAATATCACATATTTTGTGGTCAAAATAAGCCAAAATTAAGCAAAATAATTTTTTGCTAGCAAACGGAACATTAATTTAAAAAACGCCCTGGCAAAATTGAGTATCGTATGACTGTAAACAGGCTCAAATTTCTTCAACGCATTTCGTTAAAAAATATTCGAGTTATTTGCAATAGTATAAATTAATGCAAGAAAGAATATAAATTATTTGTATTTAAAAATAATTATTAAATTTTAAAAATTTTATTTTCAGTTTCAGATTTTTTTTTTGTAAATACAAATAATTTTTATTCTTTATTTTTATGAGCATGACATTGTAGCCTGCAATGTCTTTATCCACTGTGATTTTTTTTTTTTTAGTTTTTTATATCAGTTGGTTTTAGTGTAGTCCTTAAAACGGAAACATGCAAAATATGACTTAAACACGCCACTAAGCGAAAACTATGAAAGATAAAAAAAAATTTCATAAGAGCGAAATTTAGTCACATTTAGTGTCTAAAATAAGAACAAAAAATATCTGGTACAAATAAAAAAATTAAAAATGGTGATGAAAATTGCGGTAGACCGCGCCTTAACGCGTAAGTCCTATGTCGTCGAGTATCAGCCGACCAAGAGCTTTGGTCGATAACAACAAGCATCAATCAAGTATTTATAGAGGCTTTTCACTGTGCGTGAGCGGTTGTATATTATTTATTACACCGTGAGGATAAACAGTCGCGGAACTCCAGCTGTAAACTAATCTCCAGAAGCTTAGTAACCCTGGACAGGTCTGGGAAAGAACGCCATTTAAAAATAAAATATGTATAAGCAAGCGTCGATATACTTCTGTTCACAAAAACTTCCCAAATATTCATCCTTTTTATGATGGAAACACGTACTTAAATTTATGAGACATAGATATTCTTTCACTTATTTTACTAAACGAAAATGATGAGAATATTCCCAGTGAGGTAGTAAAACTGTAAGACGCTGGATTCTCATTCGCGAGGTCCCGGGTTTGATGTTCGGTTCCTGCCACTCTTACATCGGTTTTCCGTGGTTTTCCGAAGTCGCCCGAGGCGAATGTTAGTACAGTTATTTATCAAAGTCCGAAGCCGGTTTCTTTCTTTGTTATTAACAGTGTCGGCTCGAGTGTTGTTGGCAGGGAGGGCACAAGTTTTCCTGTGAACGCGCTGCCGTATGCCAATAATTAGGGCCACGATTTTCTCGCGAAAATATTTTTGCCCCACTTTGTTTCAGTGTCTCACGGGAACATCAGCAACTGTGCTTCATGGTTATTGGCAGCGTGTCTATGTTCAGACACGTTTCTCATTTTACTGAAACAAACAGTAGTATTATTGCGACTTCTTACGTATGAAATTCCCCAAGGCAAGTTAGAGTAAAATTATGAGTGAGAGATTTTCTTCAGCGTTTAACATCGAGGTCTTATAGCGCTGGTGAGGGGTGACATTAGGTGAGTATGTAGCGGCGCCGGAATGAAGGGGTGGGGGAAACGGGAGATCCCCGAGAAAACCCGCCGGCCAAGGGCATCGTCCGGTACGATTCCCACATGCGATAATCCGGGAACCGACCCCGCCGGGAATCGAACCCGGATCGCCTTGGTTGGGAGGCGAGTTGTTTGACCTCTGGACCACCCCGGCCCCGAGTCCAATCATCCTATCACAGACGATGTAGCAGAGGTGCAGATGTACACATAACCCATTGAAACCATATGTTGCAAACATTATTTTCGCCATAAAATCGTGGCTCTACCAATGACCATGAAATATGTACTGGCTACTTATTGTGTTGTGAGCAGTCAGTAATAAGCGGCACCTATAGGCGGTTCGGGATAAAGTGAGCACTCAAAAAAGCCCTGCTAAAGTTCTGTTTTCAGCCAATTCGTATCTTTCGGCGTGTAACGTCTAACGATGGTACATGTCTTAACTTCTCTGGATACGTCACTTGATGTTTGCGCGAGTAAAATAAATTGTGTAGTCAGTATGAATCAATAAAGTTTAATAACAATAAGTTTATTAATTATACACAATACAATTACGTCCCTTTAGCTTGATTTTGTTTCTGTATTGTTGTATTTAAATAGGAAAATACATGGCACTATTTTGCGTATTTTCGCTGCCAACCACACAACCAGTAAGACAGCTATAATTTATGTAGCATTATATGCAGTAACGGCTAGTGATATTTTTCAAAGGTTAAATTTTTAGTGTTCACTTTATCCCGAATGACCTATACATACCAGCGTGTCAGTGGCTGTAGCGTCAACTAGCTCACAACTATATACAGTTCTCTGTGCCCTACCTGGCAACAACCCTAGAGCCGCCACTGGTTGTTATTGTTCCACCATCTCTACTGGCTAGAGACCTGACAAATTCGCGTTTTCTTTCAGGCACAAGCTGGAATTCCAGCAACTCTGAGTTCGTGCTACTTTTACAATTGGCTGTTGACTTATTTAACGTTATTTTGAAGTTTACGAGCCAATAATAAGAATGTAATTAAATGTGGGCCCATTTTACTGTGTCAGCGAGCAGCCGACGGACAGATGCTGTCTTCTTGAATACACATATATTCTTGGACGCTAGCCTACACGTCAGAGAACCCTCGAGTTATTCCGGTCCCTACTAATGGCTAAGCCACGATTTTGTGGCAAAAATATATTTGTTACATCATTTAGTTTCAATGCCTTATTCTTAGAGACACTGGAAAATCGCGGGAATTGTTGACTATTTGCTAGGCTCCAACATACTGTATATAATGCCGACAGTTTCGTATCGACATTGGCTATGGTTAGAGGTACGTAAATTTCGCAGATACATTCCAGGTCAGGTTGAACGCCAATTATGTATACTCATTGTCATGTCTGTGACTTGCTGGCGGCTGTTACAAAACGCGTTTGATTACTGCAAGCCAGTAGTAAATAAGGAAATATGCGAAGTGCTATCGCTTGCTACCTGCTTGTACGGTTATAAACCAATATATAATCGATTGTGGCCAGTGGGTGCATAGGTCTGACAAGTCTAGGCTGCTGCCAGACGAATCCGCGAAATTGACGTACCTCTAGCAGACAAAAGCTCCTTGGCCTCGAACGCTCTGCGCAGCTATCCCTTCCACACTGCTTCGTCACGTGACTTATCGCTGACAATTGGGATCTGCGCAGGTTCTTTCGCTCGTAGTGCCACTATATGGTTTATTTGAAGCATTGTTTCTCTCTACAACAGGCCCAGTTAGAACGGCACAGCTTGGGGACACACAGCGTGTGTGATTTGACCCAAAACTGTTCACACGTGTCACGGTTAATATAATACAGTTTATTGGAGACTAGCTTAAACGTTTCCGCGATTTTCCAGTGTCTCTACCTATTCTCTTATCTGCAACTATGCTTCACAGTCAATGCTTGGATGCGTGATGTTATTTTGGCAAGTCATAGACGCATAGTGCCACGACAAGCTTGAGAATATCAGTACAGCACGAGTGACAAATTTATGTTCGCTGCAACATTTGTAACTACAAATTAGAGGACCGACATATTAAGATCGAAGTCGACGCGTACAAAAATTAGAGTCAGGAAAAATATGCAGGTTCTTCGACCTGTTTCCTAACCTCCAAGAACATCTGTGCGGACGGCAGCTGCTCATTGGCTGAGCTTGGCTGATCGCTGACACTGTACACCACTAGTTTTGTCCAGTATTTAGTTGCTTAGTTTAGCTTTCGTACAGTCATTTTATCACGTTTCTAGGAATAATATGATACTGTTACAGGTCTAATTTTCGTGGTTTTGGTTTGAGCGCAAGTCGCTTAAGGGTGTTCAAGTGCGATAAAATCATAACTTTAGATTTTTATGAAATATTGTTAATTTTGTAGACGATACCTTGTGAGTACAGTTTCCTCTTACAAAACAATTTTGGCTTTCATAGTTTCCTCATAACGGTGCGTACGATGTCAAAATTTGCTTGTTCTGCTGCCATGCAAATAGTGAAAACCAACTGACCTACTTGAATAAAATAATTCCCTGTGATATTTCCTCCCATGAGCTATGCAATAAAGTATTTGAAAGACCATAACGTAATATTTAGAATTTTTTTTAATCCCAAAAAAAAAATACAGGAAAAAAATTGAGATTTCAGCAATTTTTTTAAATACCGGTACAAAAATATTTCACGAGATTTTTTAACAATGTTTTATTACGTAGCCCGTGGCATGTTATTTCACTGTAAATTGTTTCACTTACGTAAAACAATTAGTTTTCACTATTTGCTTGGCAACAGAACATGCAAATTTTGATTTTGACGCACCGTTATGAGAAAACTATGAGAGCTAAAATTGTTTCGTAAGAGGAAACTGCACTCACAAGTATCGTCTACGTAACTAACGATATTTCATATGAATATATTATAAAATTATATTATATCACTTGAACACCCTTAACTCACTTAACTGACGTATGTATGTCTTCCATTCAAGTAATTATATACATATATATATATATATGTGTGTGTGTGCTGGTGTAGGTGTGTGTGTATGTATGGGGTGTTTTATAATTATGGATACAAACTAAAGGGATGTGTCGAGGACGATGAAACAAGCAAATAATGCTAATATACATAGGTCAGGAAACCAATGGTTTTCCCAATATGACACATTACATGTTACGACAGGAACGCTATAATACCAATGTTCCCGAGGATCAAAACTTCAAAGTGCTGCACGTGTGGACGAAGACATTACAACAAGTGTTCGAAATGTGCGCCGTTCATGTGAAAGTAAGCTTCAGTACGCCTTCGCATCGATGCCCGTACACGTTCAAAAATTCCAGGTGTGTTTCGAATACAGTGGCAACCATCCATCATGTGTTCCTGTAGTTCGAGGATGCCTATCAACGGGGCTGGCATACACCAAAGCTTTTAAATATTCCCACGCACAAAAGAAACAGTGTTGTAACATTGGCATGTTTGCACGTGTTCATACATCGTAAACGGGAAAACCGTCGTTTTCCAGACCTCTGTTTATTAGCATTATATATGTATATATACACACGCAGACACACAAACAATTGCTTACGTTTTAAAATATGTTCGACCGCAAAACACTGAAACGGCGTGCAGATGTATCGTGGAACACTCGCCTGACTGACGCTGTAAGTGGTGATTCCGTCTTTTCATTGGCGGAAAGTTTCAAGTAAAGTGCAATACACCTTTCTGTAGTAGTTCCACAACAAATCCTGTAAGTAGCTGTTTAGTTACAACAGATTCAAAAAGCCGTTTTTAGTCATTTTGAGGGGCTCCGAAATTATATTTCTAATTAACGTAATGTTTTGAAACTACCATTCCGAAATCGTTTGAAATGTTTGTTCTTTTCGTAAAAGCACACATTAGAAACACGTTGAGAAGTTTCTTATAAGCATTAGTTATCTTAGCACGTTGCAACGCTGTTTACATGGAAGACAGGCGGGCGCCTTAATTCATTGGTAGGGGGAAAGACGTCTGCCACGGCATTCGCCAGGAGTGAGTTTGGGATACCTTAATACTGTGCGTGTTTCAAGCCTAACGTGTTACTCAAATTCAATGCACTTTCCTGTCCATAATAACGGATCAAGTGTTAAAATAATGCATTTGTAATTTATGTGTGAAATTATACTTATAGATAGGGACTCTGTTTTTTTTCGCGAAAATAATTTTGCCCCAATTTGTTTCAGTGCCTTACGTGCACATCTGTAATTCTGCTTCATGGTTATTGGTAGCGTGTCTGTGTGAAGAGCCGTATATCATTTGAGTGAACCGATTACAAAAACTTTTCTGCGACACCACACGTCTGTGACTAACCGGTAGAATCCCGAGGCTTGTGACAGTTACAATACAGTATCCAATCACCGTCCACGTAACCGGTAGAATCCCGAGGCTTGTGACAGTTACAATAAAATATCCAATCACCGTCCACGAAGCAGAACTGCAGATGTGCACGTAAGACACGGAAACAAAGTGAGGCAAAATTCTTTTCGTGATAAACCAGGGTCCCTACTTATGGATGTTGACTGACTGAGTGTAAAGTCGGCTGTGTGCTAGGATTCAATTTAAGGCCTTGTTACGGAGTTTTGCCGTGATTTCGAAAATATTTTTTTTATTGCTACCTAATAGTCATATCAAAATTTCGCTGCACAGTTTTGACACTTATATGTTATAATTTGTAGCTGAAATTTTTTTTTGTAGAACTATACTGAACGGTTTTTTAGATTTCATTACCCAAAGTACTACGTTTTTCGTCGTGAAAATAAGCAAAAATGAAGGAAATTATTTTTTTGCTGGTGAGTGGTACATTATTTAAAAAAAAAACACGTCCACAGTATTGTGCATCGTGTGATTGCACATTGACTAAATTTTTTTCAAAACTTTTGGTTATAAAATATTTGAGTTATTGGCACCAGTCTGAAAAAAAAACTCGGGAACAAGCCCTTAAGGGTGCTCGGTACGATATGCTAAACAGCGAGAAACATGTGTACCGTTATTGAACATTATTGAGGGAACGAATGAAGTTAAAGTATACCGTTTTCGGAAGTAGGTGTCGTAAAGTCGTATAATTGTCTAAGACATTTGACGTATATAAAAATCTTTTAACTTTGTTAAGAAAAAATGTGGAAAATAAGCCTTTTTCAGTAGAAAACATAAATAAGTTGCCCATACATGTTTGTTTATTTTTGGTAACGTCATTAATTGTTAAAATTCTGATCATACCTAAGAAAATATACAAAAAATGTTAAATTTTAAATAATTGTAGTAGGCTATCCATTGCTGTAATATGAAATAATTCCATTAACATTGCCCACCTAACACTAGTAAGATTAATGTGAAGATAGTATTGAAAATAAATTATTTGTCTGAGATCTAAAAAAAATCCAAAGAAATCACAACACACTTTGGGTGTTATTGCAATCATAATATACCTTAACTGTTGACATGTTTCGGTTGTCAGCTGGAAAGCACACGGTGGTGGAAGGATACATAATGTTTTTGTTTACATTGTCCTACTTTTTTATGATCTGTCAAATAATGGAATTCTTACATGGTATGGACAGTAGAAGAAAATCATTAGAATAATAGCTAGCATAAGAGTCCCTAACTTATCCAAATCCTAATTATAGAAACAGAAAATACACTGCCGTCCTTGTAAATGCATTAAACTGTTACTTTCGCAATTAAAAATGTCAAATTTTTCTTAACAGTTTAGTGTTCATATTGGTAAGCACTTAGGACACAACCCCAACCTTCCAGAACACGGCCTCATTAGCGCTGTGATACTCCCTAGCATGGCCTTAAAAGGAACTTCCCTGTTTAACAGTTTTACGCTTTAAAAGATATTTCTAATTGGGCACATCTCTGTTACTTTATTTAACCTTTAAATCATGTAAACAAACGATACAGCGACAAATTTATTATGAAAATACTTAATCACCTCACGTAAAGAAAGTACACATTATTTGTAATACGGCATAAAACCAGTCTTGAAACTGTAAAATTTTCAGAGCAAATAAGTGAGAAGTAGGTCTTGAGCAGGCACAGAGCAAGATACGCATACAAATTTGTGTTTTACTACTCGCAAGCTATAATTTGCCATAAAAAAAGCTGATACGTTTTTCAATACTACTGCAAAGGTGAATGCTCAATATCAAATACTTTTTCATATTTTTTTTTTGTTGTATTGTTTTACACAATCTGTTGGTTGTATCATTTCGGTGACGTTTTAATAAAAGCAAGAAAAGCTGTGAGTTGTTTACAGATAAGTACACAGCTGTTTAGCATTTGCTTCAAACTGTGCGAGTTGTCTTGTTATGCATGCTGCACTAGCTTAGGTCTTTGAATATAGTTTACTAAATAACTTATTCACTCGCACATACGCTCTTTTCATATATACTACAATTCTGCGTTTGTTGGCCAGACTGTCGGTACTACGCCTCCACTTCGCAGTTCGAGGAAGGAAAGGGTTATCAGCACAACAATCTTCGCACGTATCATGTGTCCCCTTGCTTGCCATTGGACTCACAGTGGAAGAGGTGTCTAACGACCATCCAAGAAAATATACAAATATTAAGCTAGTTTGACGCAATGCCTTTGTCGAGCCAGACAGCCTTAATTTATTCATTTCCGACGCTTTTCTTTTGTTACTGGTGAGTCAATATTCGACTGCGCCAATGTTACTTCTAGTGCGGTACTACTGGACGACTGTGATTCGTCTGTAAACATCTAGACCGTGCCGCACAATCGTGCTACACGGAAAAGATTCTCGTGATTTTCCACTATCACTATCTCTTTAAGACGTCGTTCCAGTGTTTCGGGCCCCATGTATGCAACCCGCATTAACCCCTTTTAAAAATCAAGGCTAAACTTACTATCTGTATAGCAACAAGAGTATTACATATATCAACAGTATCTTCGCGCTTTATCAAAGACACACCCATTCGTATTGTCGATACGTTCTGCAAAATCAAGCATAACGAACGGTTACATCATCAACGTGATTCAAAAACAGTTTTGCAAAATTTGTAGTCGACCATTCTTTACACTTGACATCGGCGAACGCAGTGAAAATAAGAACGGATGTGCCTTTGATAAAGCGCGAAGATAATGTTGATATGTGTAATACTCTTATTGATATAGCGATAGCCTTGATTTATATGGTGTTAATGCGGATTGTATACATTCCCCTGAAAAACTGGAATGGCCTCTTACCTATAACATAGTTTTAAAGATGGGCTGTTGTATTCGGTTACGTAGTATATTCTACAGAAGAAAATATTTTGCAGTCGTTCTACATACTTGGGGACTATACTATCTCTCTTGCTGAAAACGGTTATTTTGCTCAATTTGAGAAACGGGCATTTGGAATGACCTGAACCGTAGGGCATCTCGAGTCGTGTATTTTTTTTCGGCGTTTGTCCGTGGTCTATTCAAGAGACGACGCAGCCTGGACAGCTTTATCGGTTCACAGCTTCCCCATTGCTCGACAGACTCGTGGAGGCCCGAGCAGAGAGCAGCCTTTGCTCGCGGAGGGACGAGCAGTGAATTAAACATGATTTACGGCTACCGTCGGCCGTGAGCGCGGCCCTTTTGACGCCGCCAACAGTCGGCCGTTCACGCTGATTTATCGCTCGTCCGAGCCGCGGGTGTGATATCTGCGCTTCCACGTCTGCCGTGCCGTCCAGCTTTGCTTTAGCCAGTGACGGCATGCACATAGTCCTGCCTAGACATTTTCATTTAGAGGGTTGTGGAGGGCGGGCTGTTGCGACACATTTCAAGCTATACACACACACACGGTGATTCAAGACGGAGACAATGTTCATTCAGCGAGGTGATAGCTGGAGATAATTTATCACCTGCCAACACACCCTTGAAAACGCTGCACTTCCTTGCAACTGGGTGTAACTCCCCGACACGGCGGCGTGGCACAACATTACACTAGCGTAGTAAGACGGTGTTGTGCGTCAACAGACTATACGCTATTTGTTAGTTAGGTATAAAATATTGTTCTGCTTTGAAACATTCTTACAAAACGTATTTTAGTCCTATATCCTTTAATTATACATATTGACTCTATAGGGTAAAAAAACCTTTTGTAAGGTATGTTAAATTTGAAAAACGTAACTCGTGTTTTACTTTTAGCTAAAAATTGACCCATAATTAGAGATGATAGTTTATCGCGGGAAAACTTGATTCTTGACTGGATTGAACCCACGTTCAGCTTGCCAGAAGATTACTGACCTTAGCTCGTACTTGCGAGCTATTGCCCTATTTGTCTGAGTCCATAAGAACTCCGCTATTGTAGTGTTTGATGTCTGTTATTGGTCTGCAGACAGCTACGTTGTGTCAGAAGTATGTCACCCAATCGTATATGTTCCATGAAACTGCAGTGTTTTCAAGCCTGTGTTTGCACAAAACATTTTCGCGATGCACCATAATTAGAGACATGAACTTTTCGCGAAAAG
>PNEQ01005553.1:71514-119324 GCA_003012365.1 Medauroidea extradentata
CTCATTTGACTGTACCAATCACAATAAGGTTACTGTAACACCACACGTCTGTGATTTGCGTGTAAAACCCCACGACACACGAATGTCAAAACATCCAATCTCTGACCGTGAAGCAAGTCTGCAGACGTGCACACAAGTCACTGACACAAAGTGAGGCAAATTTCTTTTCGCGAAAAGTTCATGTCTCTAACCATAATATCTACGCGTAATCTATTGATGCATAACACCGTGCAATTCTCATTAACTGTGTCAAACAGGGTAACAGTTTCACGTATAGACGACAACCAGTAGCATAAACAAAGCTTCCGACAACCAGATCGTACGATGAATAGATCCACGATGTAGTGGCGAGAATATTTTTGCAACATTTGGTCTCAGTGCGTTATGTGCACATCTGCAGCTCTGCTACATCGTCTGTGATTGGATGATTTTACCCTCACTTGCCTTGGCAAATTACAGACGCACGGAGCCAAACGAGAAACGCGTCTGAGCGAAGACACGCTGCCAATAACCATGAAGCAAAGCTGTTGATGTGCACGTGAGACACTGAAACAAAGTGCGGCGAAAATATTTTCTCGACAAAATCGTTGCCGTGACGATGAAACGTATCAAGCAGCAAATTTCACTCGCGATAAATTACTGTGTATGGTAGTAGCTAGATGCACGATTATTACGCTTGTTCATCTGGCAGAAGCCTCGACATCTCAGGCCTATACAAGCACACGGTCGATAATCTACTGGCTTTTAACCGTACAAGCCGGTAGCACGCGAAATCCACACGAATGACTTCCTTATCTATTATTACTGGTTTGCATTTGTCTTACTTGTGCCAAAAATATCCGTTGTCCAATCACAGAAGTGAAGGCAAAGTAAACGTTTTCTGACATTCAGACGGACCTAAAATAAATCCACGAAACTATAGTTCCAGTGATAAATTATCAAAGGGTGGGTCAAAAAATATATTTTCAACTTTTCCGTAATGTGAATTGGTCGAGAGTATAATGCTAGACTGAAAATCGACTTTAAAATTCCATTTCATAAAAAAAAAAACTAAAAATCTACTTGGAATATTATTGTTTTGAATATATTCAAACTATTATTGATAGAGACGGGGAAAATTTCCGGGTTGACCGACGTGTAGGCTAGCCTGCAAGAATCTCTGTGAACTCAACCAGACAACAGCAGTTCATTGCCTGCTCGCTGACACAATGAAATTAGCCCGCATTAAATTGCGTTGTTATTATTGGCTAATGGACTTCAAGGAAGTGTCAAATATGTCAACTGGCAATTGCGAAAGTAGCGCGAACTTGCAGTTGCTGGGATTATAGCTTGTTCCTGAAAGAAAAAACGCGAATTTTTCAAGTCTCTAGTTATTGAGTTGTGAAATTTTATTTTATATTTAAGATATTTAAATTTACAGTCGATTACAGGGATAGTATTACTCCCACTTAGTCACTGCAAGGACCAACTGAAAGACATTCATCCTCGAAAATTAAGTGTTTATATTTGGTTTTTGCAAAATATCGGAATCACTAGGGATAAAATAGCATTAGACACATACTTCTATATGCTGAGTGTCTAGATCTTTATGTTGGAAAGAAACTATTTTGAAAAAGTATACCATTCATGAAAATAACAGGGGTGGTCACCCCCTTTTTTTTTTTTTGCGTACAACATTTTTACCGTTACCTTGTGTGAGCATGACTGTGTGTTTTATTTGTGAAGAAGATATCCTACTTGACATATAAGATTCTCTTGTAAATAACTTCACTGCAACGTTTTCAAGGAAAATGGCAACACCGTGCCTACAGCATTATATTTCCTGTAATAAATATTTATGAGCCTATATCTGGGCCGTAATTTCACAAAATTCATAATTGAAACGTACCACACATGGATATGTGTGCTAGGCAAAACTGTGTGCAGCTGCATTATGCAAGTTTTTGAGGTGTACAGTATTTGAATTAATTGGACTTCTTGTCAGTAAGTGCGATACAGGATACATTTACACGATACATGTAGGCTGCTATACAAAACATTCTGTAATTCCGTGCTGGAAGCAGCTTTTTTTTTTTGTGTTTTATGGTTGTCACAGCTCCTTTTGTGCCAATTTTATTGACAAACTATGACTACTACGTATTTTCAAAAAGTGGCCCTCTTTTAGGTTCATCAGGACATCATCTTCAAAAATGCAACACACAATGCTGAAGACAAAAATTGTAAGCAATAAGAGGGTGGTTATTTGCATAAAGGGGAAAGATTTTTAGAAAAGTATTTCTGTGCACAAGTGTATGCATTATGTTAACTAAACGGTCACGTGATACGATAAAGCGAGCTCCAATAATCACGTGCACCAAACCCAATCATCTTCTCGATGTGTTTCAAGTAATTCTTTCTAGGCCTTCCATTTATTTTACCGTCTTGTTTTCCTTTCAAGAATGTTAGCGATGGAAGTGTTGTGTCTGATGACATGCCCAATTAATTTTTATTTTTCTCTTTTCCATTTTTTTTAATGACCTCTCTTCTTGGACTTCCCTTAAAACATCCAGTTTGGTTTGTCTTCTGTTTAACCTGTTCTCGTTTTCCGCCATATCCACATTTCTGTAGCTTCAAGTTTCCAATTCACCCAGAATCTTGACTTTCACTTCCATACTCCACACAAATAATTTTGCAAAGGATTTTCTGACGTCTGTTTTCCTGTTTGCTGGTTCAAGTGTATTTTTATTGTACACTGTAAGGCATTTAAGTTGATTGCGTGTCTCTGTTGTAGTTTCATGTGAACTCAGTTATTTAATTTTGAGATACAGTGTTCTTAGGGACACTAATATACTATGGCGAGAATAGTTGACTGTTTCCTAGTCTCCAGTGAAACCTGTCCATATATTGACGTACTTCTTTAGATATTAGCGTCGTCTCACTGGACCAATGATAACTGTAGTGCGACGCTAGTGAATATTTGCGATTCGTCGTTAAACAACTACTTAGCCATCCTCCAACTATGCAAAGTTCAGGACGTCAAAATACCTACTCTTTCAACTAAACACTGATTGTGTTCACACCTCCAGCCAACAGATAACAGTACACTAGATGTTATTTGCATCAGATTTGCGCTGCAAACATAACGTGGTTAAAAATTACTTTCTTTTCTTGACGTACAACTTTGTAATTGCTACGACCGAAAAAAAGTAACTAAAATAACAGTTCGTCAAATGTGCAAAGAATAGAATTTGTATGTTACAGAAAAGTAGAAACATAATGTAGTCAAATGTTTCACCCCATGCCGCTAAGCTATTTTTCGCACACTTAAGTTTGTTATTAACACAGAGCTGTGTGGTATGCTTCGTAGTGTATTTGACTGGTGCATCCGCAGCGCGCGGCTGCTAGTATCTTCTAGAACAACCTCCTGGCCTTGGCATACCTCGGCGCGAGAAGTGATGAGGAACTCTCCCACGCGGGGTGTGAGGAAGTGAGACAGAGATATAGTTAGTGAGAGAGGGAAAAGGGAAAGGTGAATGAATGTAGACGCGGAATGCCTCCTTTGCGCGCGCCGTCATGTGGCTCGCAGTGGTCGCATTCTTGTTGCTGCTCGCGCCACTCAGCGAACCGACCCTGCTAAAAAGTTCTTACATGCAAACATGAACTCCGCTTTGGAATATTCATCACAGTTCCCCGCGTATCTCTCGCATTTACATCTCTGGTTGATTTAATATTACACCTTTTTCTTTTCTACACAGAAAAAACCGGTTTTTTGACAGCTACAAAATGTTTTGTCAATTATTTGGACCTCACGAAATAATTTTGTAGTGGTTACAACAAATTTTTGTTGTCACTGCAAAACTTTATTGGGGACAGCAAACATTTTTTGTGGTCACTACAATAAAATTTGATGAGGTCCACTATGATGAAATATTTTGTGGTGACTAATAAGTTTTTTTTTTTTTTTTTTTTCAGTGTACGTTTGATATTTAGTGCTTAAAAATCTTGACCAAATTATTTTAGTCTTACAATTTTCTAGCTATTTTTCAGCTTCTCATGCAGCCCTTTTTAGTCTACTTTGTGTTATATACAAGTTCTTTATTCTTGTTTTTTTTTTTTTTTAACATCGACGTAAATTATCATGTTATTTTCAGTTCCTCATCATACTTCCCTTTTGTTTTATTTTTCCCGTTGTCTTAGATTTAAGGTTGAAATGTTACAAAAGAAATGTACATTGTAAACAGAAATATAATAGTCCAGTGTAAGACAAGACGACAACGCCTTAACCGTGCCAAAATTATTATTATGTTATTATTTGAGCCAGCCCATGTCTTTCAACTAACGTTTTATTACAAAACTACTATACAAAGTGGCTTATGGTTTTAGATAATTATTTGTGTTTGAAGACTTCTGTTATTGGGCGTTACGCCTCGTCGATAGCGAGGTTATAAGATACGTTTGCACACAACTTATACACAACGATAGAAACTAGAAAAGGAATTGTCCATGGTCCCTGTATTTGCCTGGTAGGGAAATCATGGAAATTGGAAATCAGGATGGCCGATACTGGGAATTTAATCCGGATCCTCTGAAGTACGACTTCGTTCTCTCGCTCTTACATACTCTCGACGAACACTTGAGACATACAGAGAGTGCTCTCTCTCTCTCTCTCTGACGTAGTTGTGGCATATTTGCGAGAGCGAGAACACGAGAGAGTAAGTACAATCTAAGTGAATGATCTGATTCGTGGAAAGTCCTACCCATATGATGTGTGATTGGTTCATACTTGAATCACTGTGAATCCGGCACGTTTTTTACTGGTTACATAATCTAGATTCAAGTACAGCGTTCACAAAAATATTACATTTTTGCCACATTTATCAATCAATCAGTCACCGAATGCGTTAATTAGGATCACAGTATCCTTTGTTTAAAATAAGTAAATTGTCAACTATATCCTGTGAGACTGTTTCGTGTGATGTTTAAAAAGGTACTAAAGGAACTCTGTCGAGTTATCATAGAAAACTGATTGTTTTAAGGAAAATAAATATACAATGTCTCTGACTCCTCGGAATAAAAGTAACTTTGACAGTGATAATGTAAACGATGTTTCAAATCAGTATTTACAAGGCAGCTGAACCATTAATTCGGACACAACTGCGAAGTTAATAGTTCTTTCTGTTCGCTGTTGCACGACCTATATGTGACCTTCTCAGTTAAATTTACCTATCGGCCACTTGTGTTAATTTTATAATTATCTAAGATGTTCGGGAGCCAAAAGCAATAAATTAATAAGTAAGGTATTCACCTAATAGTCCATTAATTCATGTAATTGATCCTCATTAATTTTAATTTACTTAAAAAACAAATCTGGTCGCACATACAGGTTACATTGACTGAACAAACATTTAAGACATTTCCTTTGAATTATTAAAAATCAAAAGGTTTAAGCCTACCCTGATTTCCGACATTTTAATGGCGGGTCAATGGAAATCTCTTTGCAGGCCGTATCTGGCCCGCGGGAGGTCTGTATTGAGAAGCCCTGGCCTATATAGGTCATTCGCGGTAAAGTGAGCACTTTTGGCGACCGCCTTGTATAGAATAATAGTGCAGTACAATCTGTACACTATAACTGTTGCTTTATTTGTATTAAAACGCGGAAGGGAACTATACGTTATCTGGAAGGAAAACGTAAGTAGGGTTTGAAAAGGGCTTAATTTATCCCGAACCGCCTATATCAATATCTGACTGAGTGGAGGCAACAGTCGCGGCGGGCGAGATACGAGCATTGACAATGTTCTTGTAAGCCGAGCAAAAATTTCCGTTTTATTATTTTTTATTACTCCTCTTGAACATTTCGCCCTTTCGGAGCTTTTATTGAACTACATTTCTATCCTTCATTTTTCCCACTGTTCTGATGTGGTAAAACACTTGTTTTGCATCCGGGTGAACCCGGGTTCGAATCCCGTCTGCGGCATGCTGATTTCGGTTTACATGGTTTTCCAAAATCACTTGAGGCGAATGCTGGGATGGTTCATTAAAACAGGCCCTGGTCGACTCATACCTTTCCCCCTCCCCCCTCCAATGTTCCTCGAACAATTCCTCGTGCTGTTCGAAGACATGCAAAGCATGGAAATAAATTAATAAGGTATTACGCATTACTTATAGCTAGGGAAATGAATAATTCGCTAGTTCAATGTCCTGCAGGCTAGAATCCACTGTCCTATGCATACTCGAGCCTGTCTATTAGTTCATTGTGTGTTATTACAGTGAGTAGCAGCTAGTATAGACAAATGGTCGGGGCTTGTGTATAAATAGAACAACGGATTCTAACACACATGTCGTTGAACTCGCGAGATATTCCTTTCCCTGCTCATAGTAGATTATTGAATTGTTTTTTTTTTCTTGAAGTGTCCTACTGTCAGGGGTACAAATTCATACTTTACAATAAAATAGCGTTGTTTTTATTTAGTTTTCTGTGTTAAAACATTTAAAAATCATTAGAATTAAAATATTTTCTTTTACATGGAAACCCTTTACTCAGATTATGCACATCTGTAATAATTAAGAATTCTCACTACACAATCAGCTACAGTAAAATTCAGATTTAATGATATGCAACAACTTGTTTTCCAAGTAACCCCATTACGTATTGATTTATTGGTTTTCTTTCCATGCTGTTGTTTCAAGAACCTAATTCTACAAATTCCGCTCTGGAAACGTAGCTATTGATCTTAACATTTGTTTTTATATATAAGAACTGAACTAGAAACTAATAATTATACATATTTATGTGGGAAACTAACAAAAAATAATTTTGTTTAATTGCACAAAAATATTTATGAGGTCCTAGTTCAGTTCTTATATGTCAAGTGCAAGATATGATGAATAGCTATGTTTCCAGTTTGATAATTTCCGAATTGTCGGATGTGAAACAAAACCAGACATGGAAAAACAAATTTAAATCAATAGGCTACGTCAGGAAGCTACGTGGATCTGGTGACCCTATTGTTTTATTTGTGCAAAGTTTGTGCTTATGATCAACGCAAGTCTGTTTTCATTTTGTTTTACGATTATGGCTGATATTTTTTTCAGCCAAAGCAATGTCAAAGAGCCGTTATTTTTAACTCTTTTCAGGAGCTGGCGATCACGTGTTTAATAAGCGGACGGTATTTTTTAAAACGATAGAGACATAGTTTGAAGTGTGTCTTCTTTTCGTAGAAACGACTATTGAAAAACACGTTTAATAATTACACTAAAAAAATAAACACTTTTCGTACCACGCCAAAGCATAGCTCATGCGCCAGGTCCAACTAACTCAGAACGCATTGTTGACACAGACTTGCACAGTTTCACCCCAGCCTTGCCAGACAAGCATGGCTCTGCGAGGGAAACCTCAGCCTCGCTTGGCGACTGCTATACATATTCAGCGGCGTGAACGGAGCGAATCTCGCTGTCGACGACGGAGGCGTGGTCGCCGAAACAGCGTCGTGATCGAAATATGAGATGTGTAAGTTGCTAGCAGCAGTATGTAAATGACCATTATCGGGTAGAAGGCTCCCTCAGCGAGGGTCGCACCTTGGCATCGTCCAGGGAGAGCGGGGGCGGACCAGCCGGAAGTTCGCTCCGGGTTAATGGCACGTGAAGCCCCCGGGCTAGGCCGGAATACCCTGGGTCTGGCTTGGAACTGCTCGACGCCCTGCCCCCTCGGGGCAGAATGTTAGACCCCATCTTTCCTCGTGTTTTCTATCGAGCCAGCCAACTTCCTCCCCTCGGCTATTATGCACACAAACTGGCGTCTCTCGGCTTCACAGCTCGGGCGTCCGGCCTCGACGCCTCCCTTGCACGGCGCCGTCCATTCTTCCTCTGCAGCCGGTCTTCAGGGCCTTCATCCTCGAAGGGGCGCGTCCAAACCCGGCTATGGCGCCACGTGGTCGTCTTCCAAGGCGTGCAGTATTAACTGTGGCACATTGACGGCGTTGCAGCGTGTCACGCGTATTACTTTTTACGCGAAACACATTAACTTATTCATATTAAGTTTTTATACGAAAATAACACGCACTTGAAACTATGCTTATATGTTTTGAAAATTCAGCACACTTGTTAGAAACATGATTTTCGGGCCTCTCAAAGTAGCTAAAAATGTTTTTTTAATGCTGTTGTAACTCCGAAAATGTTACCTGAATTCGTACAGTGAAGCGATAGGCCTGCGTTGGTCTTTACTTCATACTATTCAAAAACAAAATGTTTTGGTCACTGTTTAAAGTCCCATAAGGAAATGACTACAACGGAAATCTTGCACGCCAGTTTGGCGCGCTGCGAATAGAGGCGATATGCTTCTCGTCAAGCGTGGGACACTGGCTCTTATCGCTACGCCGTTCCCACGCGTCAAAGGTAGAAATTCGATACCGGCGAAAACTCCTCTTAAGGGCCTCGCCTACCACGCGCTTAAAATGCGTTGCAGCGTTTTCGTCATAGTGTTTTTTTTTTTTAACGAAACTATTCCACATATGCCCAATGTGTGTATGTACGAAAAGTAAATACACTACAAACGATGACTGAAGAGTAGTTTCAAAGCATCACGTCGATTAGAAAATTTCGGAGCTCCTCAAAATGGCTAAAAACAGCTTTTTCAACCTGTTATATCTGACAAACTACTCGCGGGATTAGTGTAAAACTTGTCTAGGAGCATGCAATGGACTTTACTTAAAATTTTCCACCAATAAAAAGATGCGGTCACCACTGAAAGTGCCAGTCAGGCGAGTGTTCTACGATATCACTACACGTCGTTTCATTGTCTTGCGGTAGAGGCAATACCGCACCATATGAGCCGGTCAACATCGCCCTTGGCGTCGTGCCTCACTCACACAAACACACGGCCACCAGGCAGGCGCCTTAAGGCCATGTTTTCTAGTTTCTACTTTCTTTTAGCAAAATTAATTTTGTACGCCTACACGAGAACAGATATAAAAAATCCGTATGGCAGTTTTGTTTAAAATCGTCTTCTCCATGTTGGCTGATTTTTTCAAGGCTGTAAATACTGTGGTTTTAGCTAATTATGTAATTAACGAAATTCTGGGTAGATTACTTTTTAGTCGAATCCGTATAATTTCTTGCTTAGAAAAAATTAACTATTACGGCAAAACCATTTTCAACAAAACTGCCAGCCAGATGTTTGATATCTGCTGTCGTTTAAGCTTAGAAATAAATAACTATCGCAGCAGCAATAAAGAGCATATCTTTAAGGGGGGTGTTCACGAAAAATTTTAATTGTTTTAATAATAATAAAAATTTTCCAATGTTTACAGTTTTGTATAGTGGCATATTACAGCCAACATTTGCATAAAACGGTTTAATTCAAGAAACAAAATAATAACCGACGCACAGTAATGAAACAATTCACACTTAAAAAAGTGTCATGGACAACGTCATGGCACGTATAAAACACAAAAAATTTCAGAAAAAATACAGTTATTTATGCCAAATTCAACCATTTTTTAAAATTAAAAAAAAAAATTCAATGTGGGATTTTATACATGTCTAGATGTAGTGTTTGACACTGTTTTTCACTGTGAATTATTTCATTTATCTAGGTCAATTGGTTTTCATTTGTTGTGTAAAACCGTTTTTATGCCAATTTTGGCTTTAACGTGCCATTATACAAAAAAATATGAGAGATAGGAAATTTTTTCATTATTTTGAAAATTAGTCGCAAAATAATATGTCCATAAAACAACACATACCTCGTACAAAAATAAAAATTATTAAAACAATTAAATTTTTGCAAGGAGCGCCCTTTTAACGTCGAAGTATGTTACTGGAGGAAGTCGAGCCTTGCCTGTTGTACGCGGTTGGCTGTGGAATGTACCAGTAGGTACAGGGTGGCCACCCACTTGGAAAACCTGAAATTATCAGGGAAATTGTGGTCACCTGGAAATATCAGGAAAATTGCAGGGAATTTTTGGTTCATCTGAGACATTTCAGGGAATTTTCTTGCCGCGTTCATTTTGAGCTTCCGCAAAATCATAGGAAGGAATGTAATGGAGTTTTGAGGGCATTATAACACTTTTATTTTAAAAATTACCATTATGTAGGTGTGATTATACTCCATTGTCAAGCTCGTAGTTATTTCTGCTGAATGTTTTGTCACGTTCACTGACAGTAGTATCAGAAAGGACTTGAGATATTTATCTTTATTGGAAAATGTGTTGAATAAAATGCCAAATTGTTTTAATACTTGCAAAAATCAGAATTTTTTTTTTAGTTTCTGTTAGGGAAATCAGGGAATAATCAGGGAATTTTCTGTTACAATGAGTGGACATCCTGTATAAAGTTTCCACAGATAACTCGTGTTGTGTATATTCATTGCTAAAGACCCGGACATTTCGCGAATTCATTTGAGAAGACGTTAGACTTCAAACTCCTGTATAAGTTAGTTATTTTCTTATTGGGTCTCTGTTACTGAAAATCTTTCTTGAGGAATGTAAACCAGTAGCAAACCTGCATGAAAACACTCATGGATAGAGCCCGGTAATTTTCGCGAAAAGAATTTTGCAGCACTTTGTTTCAGTGCCTTACGTGGGCACCTGCATCTCTGTTATGTGGTCAGTGATTGGATGCCGTAACACCCAGCGTGTGGAGGTTAAACCCGCAAATCACAGATGTGATGTGTGACAGTTATCCGTGTACTGATTGGCACAGTCAAATGAATAACGACTCTGTACAAAAACACTCTGTCAATAGCCATGAAGTTGAACTGCAGGTGTGCACGTAAGACACTGAAACAAAGTGGGGCAAAAATCTTTTCGCGAAAACTACCGGGCCCTACTCATGGACTACCACGCTACCTTGTCATATACAGCTGGTCACTGCAACAGCCAATGTACAAGTAGCTGAAGACAGGGTGTATACAGGCTGGCTCGTCGTGTAGCCGCTAAATTTCCGGATATCTATGTCGTTGCTTGAGTCCGCCTTATATGATTCCCAATTCCGCAGCAGTTTCCATGCCCATTTTCTGTTAGCATTCCTGCTTCCATGTGAGCCACATTCCAGCACACTCCCAAGGGACCTGTGTATGGGTATGGCAGATTCCGTATCCTGAAATCTTGCCCAGAAACATTACAGAGCATGCTCTATTTTTCTGTTAGCATTACTGCTTTCTTTCTATCCATAAACCCCTATGACCAATCGGAGCCAATTTGTGTTGTTCACTTGACCATATAATTTCAAGACTGATTCTGTTCAAAATGGCGTCCACATGGTAAAATAACGTGAATAAACTAACCTTTATTAATTTTTAAGCATTGCTAAAATACCATAACCACATAATTTATTTCGTTTCTGTAACCAATGTATAGTCCACCATTTCCGTTTGTGTTTCTCATTACTCTTCACTAAAACTGAGTCCATTCTAATTTAAATAGAGGTTAAGATTTGTGTTACCACTCTAAGGTATCGTATGAAAATGAGCGAGTAGTGACGCACTGATTTCTGCTATAGCCACTGCTATGAATCTACCATATTAACTTCTATACCAATGAGTATAACAGAAGATAGCAGAAATGAGTCTTCGTGTAAGGTGGGCTATAGCAGCGTACACCTTGGAATATTTCATGCTACGCCACTGAAGCCCAGTGGTCTTCACGTGCCAGTTAGCGCCAGATATAGTAGATTCAATGATAAGAGTGTAATTTATCGACAGATCGCAAATGTCGCTTCTGCAAAATATCGATATTTAAATGGCCGGATTCCAGTACAAGCCAATCCATATTTCGCACTTGCGAAACTTGGCGTACACGGAAAAAATATTCTGTGGCAGCTACAAAACATATTGTGAGTTTATTTTGTGGTCACCAACCAAAAACTATTTTGCTGTCACCACTAAAACATTGTGGCTACCAGAAAATTGTTTTGTGGTTACTACAAAATAGTTTTTCAGGGAAGACTTTCTACAAAATTTTCTTTCAGTGTACTTTGCTGTTGGTTGACGGGTTTTCTCGGTGTACCACCGTTTTCTTCTGCTCACGTATTACGTCTCACATCTTTCTTCCGAAGAACCCTTCGTCAAGCTCCGGTCAAACGCACCGATAGTTAAAGATCAATATTTTACGTGTTCCGTATGTTGGTATTCCGTTGCCGTCAATAACTTGTACCGTTGAATGTCGTATCACCATTATTTACATTAGTTCTCAAGTCCATTTCCAACATGTACAATTATTTTATGTATTTATAAATAAAATTATTGTATTTGATTGCGAGTATGTGTATTTCACAATTCAGAAATCATGAGTGAATGTAGATATTAGATGCATGAGACCGTTACCCATGCTATACTGTACACCGAAACATGAAACGAATTAGTTAACAGGACGGTACAACCCATATTGATAATATGTATGTGATGCAAATTTTTGGAAGTAGTGTATTTAACATATTTCGAAGACCTTTATAACTGCTTCTCTAGCTGAAGTAGGTGATTCTTAAGTGGTACCTTGGCAGGCCACGAGATTCTTAGTACTGGCGTATTTGGTTCGATCCTTCACTCGAATAATCGGAACGGACAATTCCAGTGCTATAGCGATTTTCTGAGAGCATTCCTATTTTATTGTAGGTGCCCACCAATGGCGTAGCGTGGCTGTGTTCCAAGGCTTGCGGTATTAGCAACGACTATACGCTTTGAGCAGTTGTGTTGTTGCAGAGATCAAGGTGTATATATTATACCTTGCCTCTTGTACGCTACTGGCTGTGGAGTGTTCCTGACCATACAAGACACATGGTTCCTCAGACAACTCAGTGTTGTGTATATAGTCATTGCTGGTCACCGCACACCTTGGAACACTCCACGCGACGCCACTGGTTCCCACCTCTCCATCGTCACCTCATTCTGCCTCACGCTAGATTGTTCCCGTGCCTCGGGCAGTGTGCTAAACGCTTATCTTCAGTCTCCTCGTCCACATAAACCCTGTCTCAGACCGAATCACCATTTTTATGTTGGTTTTTCAAGAGAAAACACGTTAATGCAGTGATCAGCGGTCTTCGCTTCGAGTCCCACAGGAAGAAGTCGCATGGAAGCTGCACTCCGGTAGAATATTTTACACAGAGGTGATACTGCGACACATATATACCAGTCAGCGGCATCCTTAGCGCTCCACCAATTTTGGGTCTCACACATACAAACACAGCCTATATAGGGATTCACTTCAAGAGTTCTATAGGCTGTTCAGAATAAACAGAGCACTGCTTACAATTTGCCTTCATGTAACAAAAAACTAGTGTAAACATTACACAACTCTCAAAATGTTACTCCTACAGCCCCGATAAATACATTTTTTAAATTGTTATAAGTGTTCGGTAATGCCCACGTTAAAGTGAATCGCCTATATTGTACCTGGTGCATAAAGAGAATTAGAGAGCCTCGGGCTTAGAGGTGATGATTCGTGTGATGAGTGATCGAGTGTGACCCTTACAGCCTGCGCGCTTCTCGGCTCGTTGTAGTCCAACAACACGAAAATTTGATCTGCAGCTATATCATATTATTGCACGTGTCCAAAGATAAAGGGTTAAACCTACAGAGGCCATTGTGTACTTTCCTCCTATACCTTCAAGTGTTATAACGCCGAAGCCATTAAACATTTTTAACCATGTTCAATTATTTCTTATCTCTTTAATGACATACGGTAGGACTAACGTTAAAAGGTCGTCTTTACATAAAAGCTTTTTATCTTTCCTGAAAAAAAAAATAAACACAGCATTGCTATAATAGTTATTTACGGAGATATGGGGTACAAAGGTAAACACAAATTTTACAGAAAACAACGTGCTATCGAACTGTCGTAGGTTTGCACGAGCTACGCTGTATTTTTCATCGATTTGTGTAAATAAATAATACCATAAAAACCAAGGGGACGGTATATCTCTGTGTGTTACCAGTGTTGGGGGGGGGGGGGGGTGGTCTGACCATTCGCCTCCCACCAAGGCAATTCGGTTTCGATTCCCGACGGGGTCGGTCCCCGGATTGTCACATGTGGGAATCGTGCCGGACGATGCCGCTTGTCTGCGGGTTTTCTCGGAGGTCTCCCGTTTCTCCCGCCCCTTCATTCCGGTGCTGCTCCGTACTCACCTCATGTCACCCTTCACCAGCGCTAAAGACCTCGATGTTAAGATTCCACTATACACCTCTTTGTGCTACCAAATTGAACGGCGCCATATTGCAGCCCGAAACATGCAATGTCCTACACCAAAGTTTTTTTGTAATATAATCGTTTCCCTCACCCCTGCTAAAGTACACAATTCCCTATCTCCGCCTGCAATATGTCAGCGTTCAATTTGGTCGTGTAACAAAAGAGCAGCGTATCAGTCTAGTTCTTATATAACGTATTTGGTAAAAACGGCGCGTCATGATGGCGTCGAGCGGCGGGGCTAATTAACAGCGCGATGATGTCTCGCAGCAGCGCCCTCTTCAAAGTGCGCGCACATGAAAGAGTAGTTTCGACGTGGTAAACCCGGCAGCCAATCAGCGCCTCGAGAACTCCGGGCAGAAGCTACCGCACGCTGTCATTTTGAATGGAGGAGCGACTCGCAGCCTGGTACCGCTCGCCTTAAACCGCTTACGAAAACCTGGTAGGTATAATCTATTCTGTAGTGTTGATCACATGATTAAAGTTACCCAGTCTTTGTCGAGCGTACGAAAACTCCAAGAGCTGTACGTTGGCGTCACATGTGGTATATTTCAGTCGCCGTATAATAAGTTCAGGTAGTGCAGAATATCATTTTGTACTGGTATATACAAGTAATGGAGCGAGGTGGCGCATGGGTAACATGTTGGACCTACATTCGGGAGGTCACGGGTTTGATCCCCAGATCCGGCCATCCTAAGTTCGGTTCTTCCATGGTTTCCCGAAATCGCTCCAAGCGAATGTTGAGATGGTTCCTTAACATAGGCCATGGCCGACTCCACTGTCAGCTCCTGTCATTGTACCAAGTTGTGTCTCAGCGTCTCTAATGACTTTGCTGTCGAGGAGACGCTAAGTCCACTTATAGGTCATTCGGGATAAAGTGAGCACTAAAAATGTAACCTTTGAAAAATATCACTAGCCAATACTGTATATATTTCAACTTAACTCTAGTTGCGTTACTGCTTGCATGGTTGACAGCGAAATTACGAAATATAGTTCCCTGTGTTTTCCCATTTAAATTCAATAACTCCTAAACAAAATCAACGGAAATCGACAAAACTGTATTTTATATAATTAAAATACTTTTTTTTATTAAACTGTATCGATTTATACTGACTGCACAATTTATCTTACACGCGCAATTATTAAGTAACGTGTCCAAAGAGGTTAGATATTTCCTGTCGTTAGCCGTTACGAGCGGAAAGATACGAGTTCGCAGAAAATAGAGCTTTAGCAGGGCTCTTTTGAGTGCTCACTTTATCCCGAACCGCCTATACCTTACAATATAAGTATATGGCTTTACAATTGCGTATTAGTGATATATATTATACAAGCCTGCTATAGGCAGTTCGCTATAAAGTGAACACTTTTGAGGCACTAGTTGTATTTTTCCTTATGGTTTACTGCCACTTTTTAATACAAACAAAGCTTTTTACGTCACAATTGTCACTTATTTCGATGTAATGTCTACGGTCACAAGAGATAATATTTGTTAATTATTATTCCAAACAATGTAGTTTTTGAAGTGATCACTTTATCTCGAACCATGTATAGAATCAACCACTGAAAACAGATTTTCTGTCGTGTCACATCCAGGAGCCTATGTTTGTTTAAATTTCACACGATCTTTCGTGTTATTTATTTATTTATTTTGCTGCTGGCGGCTATCTACGCTACTCCCGAGCAGGTTGGTAGACCCAAAGACGTTATGAAAGAACTAGACTGTTACGTTCTTCTTTTGTTACATGACCAAATTGAACGCTGACATATTGCAGGCGAAGATAGGGAATTGTGTATTTTAGCGGTGGTGGAGGAAAAAATATTTCTTCCCAACAAAAAATATTGGCGTAGACATTGTATATATGGCGCCGTTCAATTTGTCCACATATAGAGATAGGTCGTCAGTATTGGTCTTGTACTTCTTGGGTAGACTCGGAGAAGATATCGAGTTGAATTTTTAGAGATTTCGAACGGAGGTAGACTGTACTCGCGCAAGGTTTTTGAACGGTTTTCAGGACAACTTCAGCTGTGCCGAGTAGATCGAGTAAGGTATTCGTTAGCGTCTTTAGTAGCGTCCGTCCTCCGGAAGGAGGAGGTCTGCTCGCCGGACTGTCCTCGTGGACATTGTGCGACGGGCGTAATTAGCGGCTAATTACTCTGCCTGCGGTCTGGGCGCTCTCAAAGTATCTGCTCACCCTCCTTGCCGCTCTCTTTGCCCTCCGGCCAGATTACCTCGTGCTGCAGACGAGCCCCCCCCCCCAACCCCACTCTCCACGGCCAGGGTTGTATTACTCCCGCCTTATTTCAGCGCTCTTTACAACCATCTTTCCTCTGCCCAGCTGTCTGATACACCACATCAGCGACGGCCAACACTATGCCCGGGGTCCAAACACTGCCCGACCACTACATTTTGAATGGCCCGCCATAAACTAAATCATTTGTGCCATGTTTAAAAATTGTTTACACTGACAATAATAATATTTAAATAATTTCGTATTCGGCAATGCTCATTTCCTTAATACTGTGAGGATAGTGTTTGAACTTCAAGAGGATGATCAACTGAGAATATACTGTATATAAATATTAAAAAAAATTACTCTCGGTTTGAACATAAGAAATTACCTACCTGTTTTGGTCATGTAAAGCTATTTACTATCTCCAGTAACATGAATTGGTTCAACTTTTTGTGACATAGCTCTGAGAAGCCTGACCGCCCAGACTTGAATTCCTTTAGTGCCCTAATGTCTATACTGTAAAAAAAACTTCCGAAAAGGTTTAGGAAGTAATTGACATAAACGTAGCATAGGACAGTTACCATACTTATACCTTGTAAATATGCAAACGTATGCATTTGTTACAATACAGTCTGGTAACTTTAGTATACATTTGACTGATTTATAAAAAGTTTAGGAGAGCTACCATGGATGTCTGGAAAACAATTCTACCATACGTACTTTCTTAACGCTGTTATACGTACGTGTGGCAAATTTACAAACTATTTTTACAGTGTAGTTAATATTGTGTGGGACTCAGCTCTGGAACTCTGGCTTGGGAAGGTCGTGTTGTTTATAAGCAGGCCCGAATGTCAGAATGACGTATGTTACTGGTAATGTGTTAGAATACCTAGCTGGACATATTTCTTGCTGACAACCTTCCTTCTGCCGACCAAGCCTGCTTCCGTACAACCCTATGTTCTCTCCCAGCCATGATTCCCGCACAGTACACGCGGCTACCGGTTTTGAACAAGAAGGTTTGCAATGTGTGACTAGCCAACTTGTATGTAAGTAGCGTGCGTGCAAGTTATTGCATTCTAGATGCAATCGTTTAGAAACGGTTCTAGTTTTCGTGCTCCTTCTTGTGCAAATAGTTTGCTTATGTTTTTATGTGACACATTTCATGATATTGTTTATATGAGAGTAGAATACACTCTTAATCCTCGTATAATCACAACAAATTTATTTGTGTTCAATATTTTCCTCATATTAATTCAGAAAATGGTTTCAGATGTCCACGTTTGACGCGTGGGAAAGCGGAGTGATAAGAGCCAGAGTACCACGCTGGACAGGAAGCATGTCGCCTCTATTCACAGCGCGTCAAACTGGTGTGTGAGGTTATCTACTATGGGACTTTGAGAGTGCGTGGTAGATAAATGAAGGCTGAAAACATCTATTGATTTCTACGCTTTTTTCGAAGCCAATATGGATAAAGTACTCAATGGCAATCCTAGATAATGGTATTTGCCAACTTTATGAGTAAATATTTATCCAGAATTGCTAATTCGTCACGCATGATCTCTTGCGCCGCAGTTAAATGCACGAGGTTCCGGCGTCAGAGATTGTGCCTCAGAAGTTCGTAACACTGGAAACAATTTTGTTTAAAACGTCGGCTAAAACTGTTGTCTAGGATTGCTATTGATTAGTTTTCGCAAATTGGCTTCAAGAAACCTTCAGTTTTAGATTAATGCTTTTAGCGTTGAATTATGTACTACGCCCTCTTAAGTGATGACCCTAAAATGTTATGTTTGGATAACGTGAAGCAAAGCCAAACACAGACCTCTCGCTTTTCTCTTTACGAATTCAGATAGTATTTTCGGAGTTACAGCAGTAAAAAAAAACGTTTTTAGCCATTTTGAGAGACCCTGAAAATCATGATTCTAACAAGCGTACTGAATTTAAAAAAAACATTTGCGTATAGTTTCAGATGTGTGTTCTTTTCATAGACTAACGTAATACGAATAAGTTAAAAAGAATACACGTGACATGCTACAACGCCGTCCAATGTGACGGGCGAGGACTGCGGCCGTGTGACGAAGCTGAGGGGACAGTTTTCTAGACGCCAACCTCTGAAAATACGAATGATATGTCCTATCCTTTGGAAAATTCGTACATACCGTATATAGTAGCTGGCACCATAGAGTCTCCTGCAGGCCCGTGATGTGTTACCCTATAACTGTCTGAGAAACGCAAGCAGGGAAGCGATAAGGGCTACACTGGCTCGTGCTTGAACAACCCTGTAGCCTTTATGTGCGGGACGTTAAAACGGCGAGCAGTGTTTTGGCCGTTAGCTTTTTCCTGTGGGACTTGAAGCGGTGGCTCTACATTTTGTATTTAAGGAAAGGTATAAAGCTGTCTAACATGCTGCAACAGTGTTCATGTACCGGCTGCATAGTGATATGAGGTGAGAATGGAGCGGCACAGGAATGAAGGGGCGGGGGAAACGGGAGATCCCCGAGGAAACCCGCCGGCCAGCGACATCGTCCGGCACGATTCCCACATGCGAAAATTCGGGGACCGACCCCGCCTGGAACCGAACCCGGATCGCCTTGGTGGGAGGCGAGAGGTCTGATCCCTCGGCCACCACCGCCCCTAGTCGGGATAGCTTGAGCACTCAATAAATCCACGCTTAAAATATATTTTCAATCTATTCGTATCTTTCTGCGCATAACAGCAACGACGGGAAATGTCTAACCTTTCCGAACACGTCACGTGATGTTTGCGCGTGTAAGATAAATTGTGCGGTCGGTAGGAACCTATACATTTAGATAAAAAAATAAGGTTTATTAATCATACAAAATACACGTATGTAGATTTCGAACGGTTTGGTTTCAGTATTGTTGTATTTGAATATGAAAATACACGGCACTAATTTGCGTAATTCCACTGCTAACCGTACAAGAAGTAAAGAATTATATGCACTAACGGCTTGCAATATTTTTCATAGGTTTTAATATTATGGAGGGTTCAGAGCACAACTATACCAAGTCCATTAATGTTAGTAATGAGAAACACAAGCTTTAAGTGTTTTGGGCATAAACAATTCCATGGGACCAAAACTGATAATGTATAATGTCACAATTATATACGAGGTATATAGTTAAATACTGATCATACTTACATCTGCAACATGCATTGCACACATAACGAGAAAATTTACTGAAAATGGACTTGGTTGACTTGTGCTCTGAACCATCCATAGCGCTCACTGTATCCCTAACTACCTATGTAGAAACCTGAAAAATTCGTGTTTTCTTTTGTTCCGAAGCTATAATTCCAGAAATATTGTAAGTTCGTGCCACTTTCGCAATTGGCCCGTGACTTATTTGACGCTTCCTGGAAGTCGCTTAGCCAATAGTACAGAAGTGACTAAATGCGTCATCGAGCAGCCAGTGAGCAGATAATCTCTGCTTGAATACACACATGTTCTTGGAGGCTAGCCTACGCGTCAGTGTCCCGCGAATTTTTCCCGTCTCTACGTATAGGTAGGGACTGGAAAATTTCGTGAATTCATTGTACTATGCATACTCAAGCCCCGACTATTTGAGGAGCAAACTTTGAAAACCAGACATGTCCGCCTTATCTAGTTGTAGAAAAAAAGTTAATAGCACTAACTGAGAATAAACATATCCATTTCAATAAGACATGTGTTTTTTTATGGAGTCTGAGTTCATACTCGTATGTAACATCTTATTTATTTAGAAAGGGCAGTTTACTCATTTTCTGGATTTTGGACATGTCTGGTTTTGAATGTTTGCTCCTCATTTGTCCACTAGCTGCTACTCAGTGTAAAAGCAGACAGTTAACTAATAGACGGGGCTTGAGTATGCATGGTGCAATGGATTCTAGCCTATAGGTGATTGAATTCGCGAAATGTTCCCGTCCCTACGTACAGGAGAGGTTCGAGTGTTGTCTGGCAAGGTCGCCACATCGAAGACCTCGGCCTCCTCCGAGGACGGCTATGGTTGCCCTCGACAGCGGCAGGCGAGGTGCCGGAACAGGAAAAGGGTGCGGCGACGCACTGGGACTAGGAGGGATAAGAGTTACGACGGAAGAAGACCTGCACTAAGACGAAGCCCCGCTAACGAGCTGGAGCTGCAGTAATTTGGGCCATCTTCCAACCGCTAATATGGCGAGCCGCCTTCTAGGGGCGGTGGTCCTGCTGTGATAGATTGTGATCTCGGGAAGTGGTCCAGGGACCTCGCTGCAGTTCGGAAACGTGGAAGGGAGTGATAATGCCCTTAAGTCGCTCTGCTAATGTCCTTGGAAGTAGAACTGTGCTCGGCTCGCCCATTAATACCCCGTAATTAGTGTATTTTAATTACGAGAATACTATCTGCTCAAAGATTAGGTTCGCGTAAGAATACGATTGAGACAGAAGCCCTGTCTAATCGAAACGTAGTAACAATCTCACATTAAAATAATATACAAGTACCAACAAATAATGAAAACATTACGTGCTGTTGGATTTCTGACCATTATTTTTTGTTGAGTATGATATGTATTAAATTAATGTAAGATAATTTCAGGAATGTGCCCAGTAATTGCTCATACTTAAAAAAAAAAACAGATGAGTCAGAATTATAGTTGAAGCTGATGTTCTGAAATAATAGAGGCTACGCTGTAAAAACATAACAGCTAAAACCAGGCCTGCACGTAGAACATTATTTTATTTGGGGTGAGGGCTTCAAATATTAGTATGTATTACGTTAACAACTAGGCTATATTTTCAGATTTTGTAATACATGACACTGGAAAACGTTAGCAAACGTAAACTTTTAAATATAAAAAATGTTAACTTTTAGAGGTTTATATGAACATGTATGTAGCCTACAAGCCCATCATCTGGGGGGGGGGGGAGGGACCTCGAGGCTAAAACGTATGTGTGTAACAAGTGCGTAATGAAATTCTAGTGCCTGAGTCACCCTTATTGGTTTCGAACTTGTAGATTTCATATGCGCAAAACATATACACCGTTGTCTCAGACGAGTTGTGTGACGAGGTAGGAGAGAAAGAGAGAGTGATTTTGGTCAGCGCTTAATATCGAGGTCTTCAGCGCTGGTGAGGGGTGACATGAGGTGAGCATGGAGCAGCTCCGGAATGAAATTGCGGGGGAAAACGGGAGATCCCCGAGAAAACTCGCCGACCATGTGAAAATCCGGGGACCTACTCCGCCGGGAATCGAACCCGGATCGCCTTGGTGGAAGATGGATGGTTTGAACATTCGGAAGGAGTCACGTGTGCATGTGGCACGTGTGGAGACAGGGTCAGGGGTTGTGGGAGGTGTCCTGGCGGGCCACGTGGCTCCTAGGGCTGCCCGCGATGGGCGACAGGAGATTAAGGGCGCAGCGCGCGTGTTTTTGACGCTTCCAGGGGGATAACGCGCTGATCCGCCGCGCCTGTGCTGCCGCCGTGCGGTCGGCACGTGGTTCGGAGCCCGCGGTGATCTAGCAGTCTTCTCGCGTGGCTCGCCAACAAGACGTAGGACGACGATCATGCTACGCCATGTCCACGAGGATCTTTCATTTGTTTCAAACAATTGCAAATAACTCGAATAATTATTAACCAAATGCTTAGAAAAAATTTGAGACAGTTTACAGTCGTACGATACACAATTTTGCCAGAGCGTTTTTTTAAATAATGTACCGTTGTGTAGCAAAAAATTTGCTTCATTTTGGCTTATTTTAACAACAAAATATGTGATATTTCAGGGGCAAAAATGTAAAAATCCGCTTGGTGTGTTGCAACAGAAAAATTCAGATACACACGATGATATATAAGTGTTAAAACTGCCGTAATAAATTTTTAATATATGTATTAATTTGTGTTAAAATATTTTCGAAACCACTGCAAAACTAAAGAGCGAGGCTTTAAGAGTTAGTGGACCTGACACGTGAGACGTGCTGTAGCCTGGTATGGAAAGTTTTTTTTTCTTGTGTAACTACTAAAAATATTTCCAATGCGTTTATCTACAAAAATAAGACACAATTCTGTATGTCAATATGGATTCAAAATGCCGTCTGCTAATTAGGAACATGATTACCAAGCTCCTCAAAAGTGCTAAAAATTACTTTTTCCCGTTGGTGTAGCTGACAACATATCAGCCGTGATCGTAAGACAAAATTCGTAGAATCATGCATTGGACCTTATCACATACTCTCCACAAAATAACAGGGCCATTGCTTGAAGATGCCGTTCCAGTGTTTCAGGCGCATATATGCAACCCGCATTAACACCATATAAATCAAGGCTAATATTACTATCGCTGCAGCAGTAAAAGTATTAAACATATCAATATTATCTTCGCGCTTTGTCAAAGACACACTTGTTCTTATTTTTCGCTTTGTTTACCGAAGTCAAGTGTAATGAATGGTTGACTACAGATTTTACAAAACGTTGTTCTGTGTCACGTTGATAATTTTTACCGTTTATTACACGTGACTTCGGCGAACGCAGCGAAAATAAGAACGGTTGTGCCTTTGATAAAGCGCGAAGATAATATTGATATTGTAATACCCTTATTGCTACAGCTACAGTAATATTAGTCTGGATTTATATGGACTTAATACTGGTAGCATACATGCGCCTGAAATACTGGAACGGCCTCTTAAGAGGGCGTGGTACATAATTCAACGCTAAAGGCATTAATCTATAACTGTATGTTTCTTGAAGCCAATTTGCGAAAATTAAACAATAGCAACCCTTGACAATAGTTTTAGCCAACGTTTTAAACAAAATTGTTTCCAGAGTTACGAACTTCTAAGGCACAATCTCTGACGCCGGAACCTCGTACATTTAACTACGGCGCAAGAGATCACGCGTAACGAATTAGTAATTCTGGATAAATATTACTTATAAAGTTGGCAAATACCATTATCTAGGATTGTCTATGAGTATTTTATTCATATTGGCTTCGAAAAAAACGTAGAAATCAAGTGATGTTTTCAGCGTTTATTTATCTACCACGCACTCTTAAGTCCCGTTGGAAAACACATTCAACGAAAACACTGCACGCTAGTTTAGTCCTTCGCGCCTAGAGGCGATGAAGTGTTTGACGGACGTGTTATATTCGCCTTATCGCCTTCCGCGTTTCCGATCATCCAACCTAAGAAACATTACTAGTCTCTTAACTCTTAAGGGTGCCGCCTACCTGCACATTAGAGACTGTGAAGTGACGGATATATAAGGGCGACCTTGAAGCGCGCATGTAATATCTCATCACAACGAGCCAAGCACTTAAGGGCGCGGCTACCGCAATTTTCATCTCCCTTTTTTTTATTTTTTATTTGTACAATATATTTTTTTTCTAATTATAGACACAAATGTGACTAAATTTGGCTCTTATGAAATTTTTTTATCTCTCATAGTTTTTGCGTAGTTGCTTGTTAAAGTCATATTTTGCATGTTTCCGTTTTAAGGACTACACTAAAACCAACTGATATACCAAACTAAAAAAAAAAAAAAAAAATACACAGTGGATAAAGACATTGCAGGCTAAAATGTCATGCTCATAAAAATAAAGAATAACAATTATTTGTATTTTTAAAAAATGCTGATACTGAAAATAAAAATTTTCAATATTGTTTTTAAATACAAATAATTTTTATTCTTTATTTTTATGAGCATGACATTGTAGCCTGTAATGTCTTTATCCACTGTGAGTTTTTTGAGTTTGGTATATCAGTTGGTATTAGTGTAGTCCTTAAAACGGAAACATGCAAAATATGACTTTAACAAACCATTACGCGAAAAATATGAGAGATAAAAAAATTTCTTAAGAGCCAAATTTAGTCACATTCTGTGTCTAAAATAAGAAAAAAAAAAATTTAAAAATGGCGATGAAAATTGCCGCTCTTTAGTTTTGCACTGGTTTCGAAAATATATATTTTTAACGCAAATTAATACATATATAAAAATTTTTTTCTTACAGTATTAACACTTATATGTTATGGTTTGTATTTGAATTTTTCTGTTGCAATACACCAAACGGATTTTTAGATTTTTGTCCCTCAAATATCACATATTATTTTGTTGTCAAAATAAGCTAGAATAAAGAACAATAATTTTTTGCTAGCAAACTATACATAACGATTTATTATGTCGAAAATTCTATGTATTATATCCTGCAGTTATGTTAAATGTCCACAAAGTTACACAAACAATAGTAATGACACAAAATACAAACATGCAAAATTGCGACTTTCGCTCCCTCTTAACTAGCAGGTTCCCACCGAACCGTTTTACTAGAGGACTTTTAGCGACAACATAATTTTTATCGTACGTTACGAAATGTATCGGTTTGCTATACATGCCTATTTTATTCAGAGGTTCCTAAAATATAAACTCTTACATAAAACTCCGTGTGGAATGTCCCAATTACGCAATTTTCGCACTAAAAAATTACTTGTTAGAACATCCCACCTCTTCCCAACCTCCGCATTACCGCGCCTCCTACCGTAGAGTGCGTTTCATAATTAATTACAATATGCGTATTTTAGCGGTTAAATTGTTAACAAGCTATTAGCATGTGTTTGCAAAAACTATCTGCATTTACAAGAGATCGGTAAAATATAATAACTTATTGAACAGAAATGGCTACCATCACGGAGTTACGAAATTCTGTTGTTACTAATGCTTTATCAGAAATAGGATCCGACTGTACAAGGCAAAATACCTCTTCACCCACTGTCACTTTTTTGTTCATGTATAACGTAATAAATTGTAGTCCTAGTATGAAATTGAATCATACAACTGCATAAAATGTAAAAATTAATATTGGGCCATTAAAAGAACTTGAGTATCTCCCATATCGCGCCTAAATACGGTATACGCGGTATACGGTCTGTTTCGGTTGAAGATTTATTCAAAATAAAACAGGATATGATGGTTAAGGTAAACATCCTGTGAACAATCCCTGTAACCGTCCACCTACCTCGGTTGCCAGAAACGTGCGAACACCCACAACCTGTTTGCAACATGTTTGCAAACACTACTGCAAACAGGAGCTCAGGAATGCTCTGGTCACAGAATTCGCTACCAGTTCAACGCTAAAATACGCCTAATGATCTGCGTGGTCAACCTGCATACGACACGTACTCAAGACATCGTGGGTCTGCAAGCTCAGACTACCTTGTGTATTGTACTCCGTCTGCCCTTGGATTGTCGGAAGACATGCAAGAACAAGGCACGTTGTGTGTATTCAGCGTTGCCTATATCGACGTGCAAGTTAAGTGGTATTTACACACAGATGAAGGTTTGGTACAGTCAATGTGTATATATACATACATGAGGGTTGCTACAGGTCTGGAAAATAAGGAAAACCTGGAATAGTCAGGGAAATTGCTTCTGGTGACTTTATTTCCAGGGTTTTGACTCTGGTGCATACTGCATAAGTGGGTATCATAAGGACGCTGCCTACCTCAGATCTATGGCGGCAGTAAGGATAATGTTTTATATGTTATATTAGACTCGGCGGGGCTTGATCCCTACTTATGATATCGCTTCCGGACTAAAACCATTTTCTGCATATAACAGAGGAAAGGAAAATATTTCTAAATTAATAAAATTGCAGGAAAATAATTTGTGAATAGCCGTTTTCTAGTATTTTCAGTATGTTAAAATGCTTTTTTGCTCACAGTTTTCAGGGTATTGGAAAAAACAGCCTTAAAGATTCTTTAGCAACTCGCGCGGCAACGAGATGAATAACAAAGTTACCGGTGGCGTATATATTGCTTCAACATGTACTGAGCCAAATGGGAAATAATTTATACTGTTAAATAAACCGTATGCTGGCTTCTGCTGTGGTTCTGAGTTAACAGCCCCCTTAACGTGTGAACCATCACATGCAAGACCTTAACATTCTTCGAACTACTGTATATCGTTTATACAATTTTTTTTTTCCCATTTTTATTCACTTTCGTTTATAAATTATGGCGTCATTGTTTTGAAATAAATTTTTACCGTGGTAGTAGAAATAAGCCTATGGTAGGCTCATAACGTTTTGCAGTACTACCAGAAGTTAAACATAATTGTAGTAAACCGTGCGACTAAAATGGAAAGGTTATTATGTGGAAGCAGTATGTATAGACGTGGTAGATTCTGGATACACAATCGAGTGAGGATTCCGGGAATGCGTCTAATTCTATTGTCACAGTGACCCAGTGGAAGATCGATAAACATCAAGAAGTGAGGGGTTCAAAGGGTTGGAAATACACGTTGTCCAATAGCTGAAATAAAAATATGAGCTATATAAATAAAAACAATTTTTCTTAATGTATTACTTTCACGTAAAACAGGGTAGATTTTTGCTGTCTGTACTTACACACGATGATTTTCTTACAAGGCTATTTAATTTTTTCGTAATAAGTAAAGCAGGTAGTTACTACCTACATTGATGACACTGACGTCACACTAATAAGAAAATGTTTTGTGTGTTTCATTCAACTCTGCCAATTTTTGTGGTAAGTACTAAATTGAATGCGCCCGTAATTAATGACAAAATATTTTTATACTCACCGCCAAAGTATTTGATATGTTAAATAACATGAAATCTATTTTTTGTCTTTGCAATACTGTAATTTTCTAACATTTTGTTAGTATTATTGTTGTGTTTGGCGATAGACTACTGCAGCTCCCACAGTTCCTATATACCTATGTTCGGATTCAAAATGTCCTATAGTTATTTCTTCATGTAATTAGTGTATCTTGGTATTCAGGTTTGTAGGGAATGTTATTGTTTACAGTACTGGGGTTTTGTTTTTTAAAGGAAAGGAAATATAATTTCCAGTTTTGTGTGATTTTTTTTATTTGCCGTTAACGAGTTTCGAATATGAGTGTGGATTTTATTCTCTTTTCGTCCATTTTAGCAACACAAAGCACGTATCCTGAAATAAAATATGATGAATATCAGTTGTGGTAGGAGTTAAATTTCGCACTTCATAATAACATTGCGTTAAATAAAAACAAATATTTCTCGAATAAAATTTATCGCGTTACGGTGTTCACTAACACAAAGGCAGACTGATTCGTGTGAATATTCATGCGTATAATGTATCATGTGTTAATTTTCATAACTACGTTAGCTTTTTTTTCTTTCTATATTTCAAAATGTTTTGAGCGATCCAATTTTTTCTGTAATGAAGCGTGTAAATTTAAGCTTGTAAAATAAGACAAAGCAAAGAAAACATATTTACTTAAACAGTAACAAATTCTTCAAATATCTTGTAGAATTTTTTCTTGGATGTAATAAGCAAATTCTGCAGATTACGAGCTTTTTGTATGCGTAAATTTTACACGCTTAGAGTTACAATATATTCGCCCTTGAATGGGTAATATACCTGTCAAAGTGAATGTTCTATGATACGTTTTTCTTGTAAGTAAAAAATAATTTCGTTTTGCTTACGATTTCTCTGACGCAAGCACTGCAATATAAAGGAAACATACACTTCAAGGTGTTTGTTTTTAACAGTTATTAAAATACTTAAGTTTTTACATCTTCTGGATTATTTTCTGTTTTTTTTTTTTTTCATGTAGACCTATACTTTACTTATTCTTAAGAAATAAAAGATAGTGCATACATATCTATCCTGCTTGATGTATCCGCGAATTTTCTGTCTGAAGAGTCATTTCACGAAAATTTGTTTGCGTTACCTGTTGTTATATTGTGAGAAGATAAATCAATTGGAAAGCATTTGTTTACTTCCGAAGCAACTACTTCACAGATGTGGATGGTCTCCAGCGAGAAAATATTCGAAGTAAGCAGGCGTGTATGCAAAGATGTGTCCGGCACACGGTCTATGAAGGTAGAGGTCTTGACACTGAGGAATAAAATGTGACTCCCTTTTTGTCGTCGAGCGCTAGCAGTATTAGTGAAAGATTTGTCTTATTTTGTATTTGGCTTAGCTTAAAATGTGAAGTTGTTATCGGAATTGCGCGTATTATATGGAAGAAAAAAAATTAAAATGTAATATTGTATTGGAACACAATTTTTTCAAATCTTAAAATTCAGTTTTTCAATATTTTACTTGTAGACACGCATTGCAATTATTCTAAAATTTTGTAGGGTAGGATTTTGTTCGAATATGTTTACTAAGACAACAGTGCATAGTAATTTTTTTCAGACGATTTATATAAACAGTTCCATACATGCCAATGAATTTATGGACACCAAACATATATATTCGATATTAGCATACCATATTAACATAATTTCATATAAATAATTGCCTAAACTGTAACACCGCCAGATGTAAACAAAGCAAATCTTCCACCAAATGACTACTAGCGCTTGGCGACAAAAAGGGAGTCACTTTCTCTTACTGGAGAACATATGTAGTGTCAAGATCTCTTTCTCTTAGACCGTGGGGGCCGCGGTAGCCGAGGGGTCAGATCTCTCGCCTCCCACCAAGGCGATCCGGGTTCGATTTCCGGTGGGGTCAGACCCCGGATTTTCGCATGTGAGAATCGTGCCGGACGATGCCTTTGGTCGGCGGATTTTCTTGGGGGTCTCCCGTTTCCCCCGCCCTTTCATTCCGACACTGCTCCATACTCACCTCGTATCACCCTTCACCAGTGCTAAAGACCTCGATGTTAAGCGCTGACCAAATTCTCTCACTCACTCACTCTTAGACCGTGGTTCGGCATATTGAACGCAGTTTGAAAACAAGCCATTCTTTGTGAATAAGTCATTTCAATTTTTACGTAACCGTTCTTCCAAGATCAATTCGTCATTGTACGAACGATTTTATTGTCTTTCGAGCTAGGAAAGTGACGCCAGGTCAAGCTGCAGTGTCATCTCAAATATTTGAAAAAAAAAAAAAAAAAAAAACATAGCAACATCCTTAACTACAACAGGATGTGCCACTCAGTTGCAATTTTAAACACATTTTAATAAGTATCTTCCCATGTAATTATTTTTAATTTTTTAAAATATTAAAACAATCGTGTAATAACATTCGGTCGTTTGTGAAATCCGCTGCATTCTACTTGGAAAATTTAAAAAAATGTTCGAAAATAATTTTTCATGCGTGGGTTGTTGTGGTTGTTGTTTATCGAGTTTTATATACACACACACAGACACTCTCCTATGCGCGCGCCCACACGCATACATACGAACACACACATGCATATATACGTATATATACATACACACACACATATATATATATACATATATACCTATACATACATACACACGGACAGTTCCTGAACTACACGTACAGACGCAGTGAGGTGATTCCTTGTAAAAAATATCGTAGAAAACATGTAGGACATTTAGTACTATGTTTTATATTTTTGAAGTAATGAGCCAATTGAATATCGCGTTTTAAATCTATGTCATTAAAATATAAGAAACAGAATTATGTAAAACAACAATACTCAAAACAATTATTAATGCTATTAAGGTCTTCAAACCCACATAAAAAGCTGATTGATGCCTTCAACAGTTACTAAAATAACAAGGGCGACCACCCTTTAGTTGAATTCAACGTTTGTATCTTCGGGGTATTGGAACATTTGAAGATGTTTTATTGAATAATGTGAGCAATTGCAACTGTCTAGGAGCCGTAGTTATAAATTCATGTGAAGATTTGGCTGCAGCATTAGAGTGCAAGGAGCACATAGGCAAAACTGTGTACACGCTTTTTTGATATGTTTACTGTACTGGTTATGGTGGATAATCGTTCTAAACAATATTATCCACACTTCAATAAGCTCATGATACAGTCTCAAAAGGTGCAAATGCCGTGAGGTGATTCTCTATCAATAATGGGCAAAAAACAAACACGAACAATGTCGTGCAGTAACTCGTGAGGGAGATATCCACCCTTGCAATTCGACATTTTAAAAGGATTCAACTGAAGTAAATAAAACCTACTGGGAATCAACGAAAGATTTTGTAAAGTATGTACTTTACGTTGATCTTAAGCTGTTGCACAGCTATTGTGGTGTATAAACATTTCCTGCATCGAGAACAAAAAAAAGGGGGTTGTATGTTCCTGCTGATAAGTTTGTAACACTTGGGTATTTTGATTGCTTCCAAAGATGTCATATACTTACATGATATGCATCACCTTCATGAAACACTTCATTGCGAACTGTACGAGAGGAATATCACGAGAGGGTTCTCTTTGTTGCCTACCTGGTACGCAACCCGTGTTGTAAGGCTGGTCATACGAGACAGTTGCGCGCGCATCGTTCGCTTAGCATTGCTAGCGTGTGTGTCAGGGTGGCATTGCACTGTTGGTGCGCAACATGGAGAGACAGTACACGTACGGAGAAATGACATATATGCATCTCATGTATGGCGCTGCTGGAGGTATTGCAAGAGTAGCTCAGCGTCTGTATGCACAGACGTTGTCCAGGCCATCAGATGTTCTCGTCTGTGGACGGGCGGTTACGCGAGACTGGAGCATGTACAGCGAACAGGTATGGCACCGGCGTGAGACGCAACGTCAGAACAGCCAGGTTTGAGAGGAAGTGTTGGAACGCATCGCCGATTCGCCATCAAGCAGCACACGTATGGAATCGCTTGCACAATGTATTCGAGCCACCAAAGTGTGTGGAGCGTTCTGCATGAACAACAGCTACACCCGTTTCGTCGCAATTAGGTGCAAGCATTACAACCAGCTGATTTTCAGCCACGAGTAGATTTCGCTCTCTGGTTTCTGCATCAATGTGCATACGAACCTGGCTTTCCTCGCAGTATTTCGTGGACAACGAGGTTTCTTTTACGCGTGATGACATTCTCAACTGTCACGCATGGAAGGACATCAACACATACACAATGGTTGAAAACACCGCCCTCAAGTGACGTTTACTGTTAACGTCTGGGCCGGCATTGTTGGCAACAACCCCATTGGACCATACCTTTTGCCGACGCGTTTGACTGACCGTCTTTATCGTCAGTTTTTAGAGGACATACTGCCAGTTCTGTTGGATAATGTGGATTGTTAATCACGCTTGCTTATGTGGTTCCAGCACGATGGAGCCCCTGAACATTTCAGTTTGTAAGGTCATCACCTTCCTTAGCGCCACATTTGGTGAGCGACGGATAGGCCGAGGCGGATCTATGAAGTGGCCACCACGCTCCCCAGGCCTGACGCCACCTGATTTCTTTCTGTGGGGTCATCTCAAGACATTGTATTCGCGCCCGGATTACTTATGGCTGTACTAGCATTCGCAACGCCCCATACATGTTTTATCGCGTCAGACAATCGATTGTTTGCCGCTGTCAGTTGTGTAGCAAAGTAAGTTGTCGCCACTTTGAACAGTTACTGTAAAGCAGTCGTGTATTGTTTGTAAGGTACGTTATCGAGCAGTTACAATCTACGGTTTTCATTTTGTGGATTACAACTATCAGAAGATCTGTACAAGCATACTACTCTCCAATCATGTAACCCGCATTCACACACTGCTACTAAACCGTGATCGTATGACCAGCCTTTCAACGCGGGTTGCGTACCTGGAATACAAAAAGTGCACCCTCTATGATGTTTCTCGCGAACAGTTCGTAATGAAGTGTTCCTTGAAGGTGATATGTATCATGTATGTGAATTACATCTTTGAAAACCAATAAAAGAAACCTAAGTGTTACACACACATTGCTAGGAACATTATGCACAATTATAGCGAACCAAAACCCAGGTTACCAGGCAACCACTCACTGCCCGCCACTGCCTGACAAAATCAAAGTTGTTTGAAATAATGGAGACTGAATCAGTCACCGTACCTGTATAAAGTCCCGTAGTCCCTCATTACAGTTTTAATGTGCAATAATCCAAAAAGTACTGTTCCAATTACGTGTACTTACATGAATGCGTAAATGATTACTTCACGTGCGTAGAGGGGTGAGTATTGTGACAGAAAATTCACGTACAGTACATGCGAAGCAGTACAAATAAATCTCAGAAGAGCAGGACAGTATTTTTACGTATAGCCAATGTAAGTATTACGATATTAATACCCGACCTCCATATGTCGAGGAGAAAATAACACGTCAATAAAGTAAGGTATGAAGGTCGAGTGACATTCCAGGTGTAATTAAAACCTTCGTTGTGGTTAACTGCGTGTGGTTGTGCTCAAGTTAGAGATCCTGTGTGTTCATATTTTTAATTTGTGTCACTTTATAATAACACATTGTACTGGAAGAAATATAAAATCAGCACACTCATTATTAACTGCCAACAAAAATTACTCCATTTTTATTAACAACAATTTCATACAAGCAAAGATATCAACCACAAAAACTTAAACTTCTCTGCTAACCAAAGAGGACAGAATTATATTCCAACACTCCCCCTTATTCTGTTCTATCACATAAAACATAATACAATGATAAAAATTAAATTACATTAGTCCAACCAAACTTCGAAACTTTTGAACTTTGCTGCTAGCTAGATTCTTTGTAAATAGATCTGCTACATTTTTTTCCGATGCGACATATGAAAAATCAATTACTTGCTTCTCTACAAGTTCCCTACAAACATGAAACATTATATCAATATGTTTAGATCTTTCACTAGTATTATCATGTTTGCTCAGCTTGATTGCTGCAGCGTAGTCAGCATAGATTTTACATGGTATATCTATGAGCGCATCTATTTCTAGCTCTGAGAGCAAGTCCTTTATCCAGATCACTTCTCGAGAAACTTCAGCCATAGCCATATATTATGCATCCATTGTTGATCTGGTTATACAACTTTGCTTTTTACTATACCATGACATTGCTCCCCCTGCAACAATGGTTACATAGCCACTGATAGATTTTCTCGATTTAGTGTCAGCCCCCCAGTCTGCATCACAAAACACCTGTAAAAATTTGTCATGGCATTGAAAACATAACTTTAGATCCTTTGTCTCACTCAAGTACCATATTATGTGTTTTATTTATTTCCAATCTCTAACTTTATGATTCTGACAATTCTGACTAACCTTGCTTACAGCAAATGCAAGATCAGGCATTGTGTTATTTGACAAATGTAACAAACTTCCAACTACGCTTCGATAAATGGTGGAATGAAAATTTTGCTCATCATTTTCAGTTGCTGTATACCCTGAAGGTAAAATTACTTTACTAGGTCTACATTTCCCCATACCAAAGTCATTGATTACTTTCTCAGTGTACAACTTTTGACTCAACATAACTTTTCCTTCCGCATTTGCTCTATCTTAATAAATAACACATTTGTGGCTTTCCCCAAATCTTTGATTTCTAGCTTATCTGATAAACTACCTTTCACTGACCTCACTGCTTCTTTTGGTCCTGTTATAATATCATCATCTACATACAACCCTATGATACAATTACCCTTTACATACATACATTCCTTTTACACATTTCTTGAATTCAAGATTTTTCAGTACAGTATCAACCAAACATTCCAATCCTTACTTGAATTAGGGAGACCATAGATACTCTTCTTTAGTTTGCAAACAAAGTTTTGAGGATCACCTACTTCAAACAGTTTTGGTTGTTCCATGTACACAGTGCAGTTAATGTAACTGTTCAAGTAAGCATTGGTTACATCAAGATGTTCCACTATCCAACCTTTCTCTACTGCAATAGCTATAATTAATCTCATTGACTTTCTCTTTATGACAGGACTGAATGTCTCATCATAACTGAAATTCATATATTTCTTGAATCCTTGAGCAACCAATCTTGTCTTATATCTCTGAATATTACCTTCACTGTCATACTTAAAAGAAAATACCCACTTAGAACCTATTACCCCTAAATGTTCTGGTCGTTCAACAACTTCCCAAACATCTTTCTTTTTCATCACATTCATTTCAATTTTCATTGCGTCTAACCACCTTTCATGCTCAAGACTTGACATAGCTTCATCAACTGGTATTGGTTCTATTACTATTTCATATCCTGTTTCATCCCACGATCTTATCGTATGACAACATGCACAAGTCTTTTCTGTCCTAAGTCTAACTGATTTCCTTAGATTAGGTACTTGTTCAACACGAGACTCGAACTGAGATCGTAACTGTCTTACTGGTGATTCTACCCTCAATGTGTCCTCGTTCTCTTTGCCTACTCCTTCCAGTTCTAACCCTACTTCTATTTCTGGACCTTCTACTACTTGCAATATGTCAAAATATGTCCCCTCTTCCATTGACTTGGGTCTAGGCATTCTCAGTAAATCATTTACTCTGTCAGTTTCTTTGAATGGGAATTTCCCTTCCTCAAACACTACGCTTCTCCTCACAATTATAGTTTCCCTTTCAAAACTCCATAGTCTATAGCCATCTTTTGTCCCAGATTCATATCCAACCATAACACATGATTCGGCCCTAGTGTCTAACTTCTTTTTCCCTACTCTTAATGCCCATGCTTGACACCCAAATACTCTCAAACTAGTGATCTCCTCCTCATCCAACTTTTTGCCATACCACAATTCATATGGTATCTGAAAATTTATTGCAGAAGATGGACACCTGTTTCTTACATAAACTGCAGTCATTACTGCTTCTCCCCAAAATTCTCTTGGTAAACCTGATTGAATCAACATACATCTAACTGTATCAAATATGGTTCTGTTTGCCTCTCTGCAATCCCATTTTGTTGTGGGGTATACGGTTCAGTTCTCCTATGAGTAATTCCTGACTTTTCTAGTTGTTCCTGAAAACCCCTACAAGTGTATTCTTTGCCATTGTCAGATTGTATCACTCTTATACCAACACCGTGTAATTTTTCTGCATTTGCTTGATACTTACAGAATACATTCAGTACCTCGTCCTTAGTTTTTACACATGTAGCCACATTATACCTAGAATATTCATCAATCATTGTCACAACATATTCAGCTTGTCCAAGAGAAGGTGGATTGATTTTTCCAATTACATCCGTATGCACAACATCAAGTGATTTTTCTGCCTTACGTGCACAATATTTAGGAGCCCCTTTGTTACACAATTTTTCCTGAATACAAACAGAACAAGTTTCCAATTCACTAGTTTTCTTTAACTCTAACACAGGCAATTTAAGCAAAGCTTCAGGATGTGCATGACCATATATCTCATGCCACAACTTAACCTCTCCAACACACTTGTATGCAATGCGATTGCTCTTTTCACTAAATGTCTGCTCTGGTACAACAGTACATTTACGCCTATCAACAATTGCACCATCAAGTCTAATTTCTGTTTGGACAACGTATACATCATTTTTTCTGTTAGCAGTAAATAATGATGCCTTACCTTTTACATCCATTACGACAGCATTCTACCATGAACATTCTACTTTAAACCCTTTGCTAGTTAACTTTCGTACAGAGATCAAATTTGTTCCTAGGTTAGGTACATACAACACATCTGTAAATGTAATCAACCAACGAGATGCCATTTTCACTGTTACCTTACCTATACCTTTCACATCTAACTTACTATTGTCTCCAATTTCTACATTTCCAGATACATTTCTTAAAGTATCTACAAACATTTCCTCTGAAGGACACATGTGATGTGATGCACACGAGTCAAGTAACCATTCCCTATTTTCTCCACTTCCTACAGACACTTTCATACTCATGACTTTATCTACAATATGTAGCACGTCGGAATTTACCACTCTGCTACTAGCATTCACTGATTTCCTCTCTTGTGATGATTCGTCTCGTCGTGGTTCTCTGAATACCTTGGAACGATGTCCAGACTTCCCACAGTTGAAGCATTTTGATGTACTACGACAATACGTGGACACATGACCTGGTTTCCCACAATTGTAGCAACTGTACTGTCGACCTTCTTTTTTGACATGGTACTTCTGTTGCACAACCATTGCCTGAACTTCATCCTCATGATGTTTTGATGAGTTAGCTTTCGTTTCATTCAACTGAAGTTCCTTCCTTCTTTCTTCAGTTAGAAGTCTTGCTTTCACCTTAGATAGTGTCAGGCTTGTTATTTCAGCTTCCAGAGAAGGTACACATACTGAGAATTCTTCTGGGAGATTTCCAATAACCATTCCAGCAACTTGTCGTTCAGTGAATTCATATCCCGCCTTAGTTGTCTTTTTCCATAGTTGGTTAATTTTTGCAAAATATTATTGCACACTCATGTCTTTAGATTTGACAAAATGAGTAAGCTGTTTCAAATTCATGGCACCATTGACAAGTCCTCCATCATTACACAACTCGTCCAATTTCTTCCATGCCTTTTTCGCTGAGTCAATCTCTGCAATGCCACACTCAAAATTCTCACCAACATATTTAAAAATAACTGCCAGTGCTATCACATTATTTCGTGCTCGTCGTCTCGTTTCTGTCTGTGGTAACACAACTCCTGGTGCATCTTCATAGTCGATGACTGCTTCCCATACATCTTTCAATAGCAATTCTTATTTAACTTTCAATGCCCATGAAAAATAATTGTCCATGGTAAGTTTTGCTACATTTCTATTTACCGTTTCTCCTCCATTTAATGATGCCATTGTTCTTCTCACAGGCTAATGTCACAATGCAATGTCACTCGTTTTTATGTCACATTAATTCAACTCTTGTTATTTCTTCTATTCTTGAGCGAATTGAGCCTGTAACCTGTTCATATTTTTAATTTGTGTCACTTTATAATAACACATTGTACTGGAAGAAATATAAAATCAGCAGACTCATTATTAACTGCCAACAAAAATTACTCAATTTTTGTTAACAACAATTTCATACAAGCAAAGATATCAACCACAAAAACTTAAACTTCTCTGCTAACCAAAGAGAACAGAATTATATTCCAACACTGTGAAGGCGAGCGAACCACATCGGCCAGCAGGGGCACGAGTGAATATGATGCACATCGCGTGTTTTAGTCTGGTCTAGACGAGAGCTTCGCAGCAGTATTTCCAGCAGTTTATCGTCACCGTCGCGTCATAAATCATTTATAGGGACATCAGCGACGCCCGGCGTCTAAGTGCAGCTCCTGGTGTCGTCCACAAAGCCCTGGCGATTGTTTACATTGCGGTATCTCAGCTCGGGTGGGTGCAGGGGGATGGGGTGGCTGACTGGAGGGATTGGAGAGGAGGAAGTTGTGTAAACGTCACCATTAAACTCTGAAAGGAAGTTATTTCGGGTTGGTGTGAAGGACCACAGCCAGCTAGAAAGAGAGAGGGAGGGAGAAAGAGAGAGGTAGATGATCTCTTTCAGGCGTTTCTCGCGAACAGCGCCCAAGGCTGCTGAAGCTGATGTTCGCGTCGATAGTCCTCGGCTGAAAGTAACACATCCACATCTCTGGACTGTATCACGTTTTCATCTCTACTTTATGGATGAGTCCCTAGTGATTCATGATGTGATAATCCTCATCATGTCCTGACGAATGTGCCTTTTGCGCAATGAATGACGAAAAAGGTATTAATATTCTTACTAATAAAATGTGAGGATTAATAGTCTCTTGGTCCGTAATTTACTCCGTGGACCTGCTCTGGGGCAGACGCCCGGCCAGCCATCTTCCACGGGCGTGTCGACTGCTGTCGTGGTGGTTGGCAATCATGCGCCACCCCTGTCCTTGAATAATACTTGAAAGAATCTCATCGATATGCACTTCTTCACTTCAAAAATATATTGTCCCGGAAAACCAGCGAGACAGTAAAATTATAAAGGAACCTAGCTTTGTGTGTGTGTGTTAAGGGAAGGGAGGGTGCGGGGGGGGGGGAGGTGCGTGACAGCCTATTTATATATCTTTGGTTCATGTAATCTGACACAATTATTTGTGAGATATGAGATTCATTCTGTGTATGGGCATGCGTGCGAAAGTAACTCACTTATTCAGCATTTGAAGTTCTACCTCTATTGCAAAAAATTAATTCCCAATATTTCTGGGACCATAACTTAATCATGGCCTTGACTGTACACTACGAATGCAAATCAGGATTCTACCTCAATGGGCCAGGTTTCGGGAAGTGAAAAATGAAACAATTTAAAGTCTTTACTGATTGACATATTGGCACTTTTAAAAACAGCGATAGTAAATTTTCCATATTTTCTTCTCGGTAAAAGATTGCCTCTGTGAAAGATCCACCCTATAGACCCGGGCCTAGTGGTAAATCCGGCCCAGGGGACCTAAGCTTGATCTTTCATTGGTTGTAGGCGAGCATAGAGTCTCCCAGTGCGGTGTCTACGACCTGAATTTTTGGGAGTGTGACTGATGAACCCCGAGAAGACCAGGCGCTTGTGAACTCGGTAATTGAATCGTTAACTGGTGGGAGAAGGTGGGCAGTGGTCGGGGTGGTGGGTGCTTAGTGGTGTGTCAGTGCTGTAAAAGAGATGGAACTTGAATATCCGGAGAGGATAATTCAGAGTCGGGCGGGGTTCGCCCATGCCTAGCCTATTCCAAGTGGGAGAGCTGGAGGAAAAATTGTTTCTCCAGTGCTCTTCAAAACTTAATGTGGCCTCTTTAAATCTTCTTACACAGCAATACCTCACCAAAGCATTTTTTCGTAACTATAAACTTTTGTACAGTTTTTTTTTCTGGGTGGTGCTGTAGTGTACATTAGTCTGATGAGGTAGATATGTAGGTAATAGAGCTTGAGGGGCATTCGTACATAAATCAATGCTAAATACTAAAATTTATTGATTATGACAGAGTTTACGAAGCCAACATGAAAAAACTAAAAATTACCAATTAAAAAATAAAATTTGCTGACAGTATGTAAAAACTTGTTCTTTAGTAGTATAATTCTTGTGCACGAGGCATGGCCCTGAAATTATGTAGGCCTACAATTCATAAATGCAAGTCTCCGTACTAACCGCATGAGTCACTATTAGAAAATATCCTGTTACCTAGGACTGCTATTTTTAAATTTTTTAATGCATTCCTTTCCATATAACTGTGAATTCCTACTGATGTTTTCAATGTTATTTCATGTCCCACGTCTTCTTAAATAAAGGGAATATTGCACGGTCGTATTTAATCAACAGTATTTTTTCCACTGCAAACGTATTTCTGAAGGCGCATCAACACGGTTAACATTATATGGCCTAAAGGTTAGTCTATGACACCTTTTATACATTGTTAAGAAATAAATTACTTCCATATTATCTGTCTTTCGTTGAAAGATAATCATTCTTATTTTCCAGCAGATATAATATAATATGGGATTAATTTATTATTTAGCAGTGTAAAGACATGCAGTAGACTAACGTTTATAACCTGAATCATCAACTTGTTGACACGCCTACAGCTTGTAGCGTGGAAAATACTGATAATTAAAGATGGCCGTGAAACGTTAAACTTAAACGTATCGGTACGTTCATTAGAGAGGGGACCAGAATGACAGAGAATCGGAAATGAGAAGGGAAGTGACATTGGGAACAATCCAAGCATTCCCTTGCAAATAATGTAGGAACTATCATAAATACTGGCAAAGCAAAATTGCTAGGTTATATAGTCTCTACTGATGTAAGGTTCACAGAAATGACACATACTTAACATGTATAACAGGTTCAAAGTTGAAGAATATTTTATAGAAGTGTAACGATTGGTACGTAGTCTAGTAATGCATAACATTGTCTAATTTTGACTTTGACTTTCAGATACTTGGAAGTGTTTTAACTGAAAGATTTTCTCGAGAGGAAACTGTAGTCTTAAATAAGTCATGAACTCTTCTCGTAGAATTTTAAATTATGGAAATGTATGCGTTCAGCAGCACACTTTTTAGAGTACGGAGATTACATCTCTATTGTTAGTATTCGTATTCGAACATAACAACACACCCCATGTACCCTATACACAGTTAAATACGTTCACATTTGTTTGACTGTTCGGTAACAACAGTTTAAATACGATTGTGGATCTGTTTTTATGAAAATATTGTGATATTTATAATATTATATATGCCACAAAATCATATGTCTCGTAAATAAATATAACAACAAGCCTAATTATTACAATATTTACGTTATTGTAATATTTTGTAGTACAAATCAGTGCCATCTGTTGAAACCTACAGTTCATTTACGAATTTTTCTGTAACGTAATTTACAAGATTTTCCGAGTATATTTCAGACACACCTTTCACATTTTTCAGGAAAACCCAGCACTGCAGAATAAAACGATACTCAACAATAAAATTGTTTCGTTATAACATACATAATCAGCTGGTTATTTGCAGGCGGCCATCTTGACTTTGACATTAGTTTTCTTATCGGAAACGTTTAGTCAAGATTACTTGACTTTAACTTTGGCGACGCCATTGTGTACGACCCTATAAGAAGCCATGCATCGAAAGCTACGATGAAGTCAAATGTTAAGGGCCTTGCCTACCACGCTCTTGAAATGAGTTGCAGCGTGTTCGTAAATATTTTATTTACGAAACTATTCCATATTTGCCCATTGTTTCAGTGTACTAAAAGAAAATACACTTCAAACGATGGCGGAAGGGTGCTTTCAAAGCATCATGCCGATTAGAAAAATCATTTCGAAACCCCTCAAAATGGCTAAAAACAGCTTTTTCAACATGTTATATCAGAAAAACTACTCACGGGATTATTGTGAAACTATACTCTAGAAACATGCAATGGACTTTACTTAAAACATTCCACCAATAAACAGATGGGGTCTGACTGAGAGTGTCAGTCAGGCGAGTGATCTACGATACCACCGCATGTCGTTTCAGTGTCTTGCGGTAGAGGCGATACCGCACCAGATGAGCCGGTCAACATCGCCCTTGGCGCCGTGCCTCAGTCACACAAACACACGACCAGTAGGCAGGCGCCGTAAAGCCAAATCCTAACGTTTTAAGTTCTTAAACCGTCTTTATTCGAGCTGATTACCCCAGACGTCTCGGAGCTCGTACTAGTGCGGGAAGTCTTATCTACAGTAGCTCTAGGTCGTGTCGACTCGCTTTGGTCGGTATTTCGCTTGTAGACTCGGTCGGTGTAATCTTCTTGTCCGGAGGAAGCCGGACTACCTCGGCCGTTGTCCGGACAACTTTGCATTCTTGCAGCCCAAGGACGATCTACTGAGTCAAGAAGTACGCGACGCAGGATTTAACTGTGTGCAAGACCTCCACGCGAACTCTCACACAGGAACATAAATACTATCCTATTCGTATAAAAAAACATTACGCAGCTGATATGCAGCAAGTTCTCAGTACATAACCGTTGTTGATATTTAATCGTTTTTATGTTAGCACAACGTATTTAACTTTTTAAAATAAACACAAACTTCCTGAATCGTAATGTTTCTTACAGACTTCACGAGTCCTTAGTGTAGTTTTTGGGTCCCTGTAGTCACTAGATATTCAAAATTGGTTAATGACTACGATTGTTGACTAGATTTATCTTCATATATATGAAACTACGATTTAATATCATCTTTCATGTCCATATATTTAATGTCGCAGGGGGAGTGGAAGTTAGAGGGCTGGTTTTAACCCCCTTCCCCCCAAGAATATATGGAAAAACATTTTTGATTATGAACAACAATGATACTTATAATGGTGGATAGGTGAATGGATAGCTGTATTAATTATTTGTTTTAAAACTCTAGAATTACTTACTGTTCATTGTAAGAATATTATGTGTACTTAATAATACTACACACATCGGCAAAATGTTACAAGTTTTTAAGAGCAAATTAATGCTTTAACTAATTTGGCTTGTGAAATTGAGCAGAGATAAATTATGTTCTCTGTTATTTTCCATATGTGACAAACGACACACATGACAATACATTATAAATTTTAATTAATATTATTTGCTGTAGTACACTGTAGTAATTGTTTTATTAACGAAAATTAACCGCTCACTACCCCCCCCCCCCCCGTAACACCAAATCCAGGCTGCGCCACGGCAATATACAGTTGATCATGTGATACGCCAGTTGAGTGCCTTGCGCGTAGAGATGGTAACGTATCAGACGTTCGTACATGGATAGCCCTTACCGTTTCCGCGCATCTAGACCTAGAATACGGCAAATATTTCTCGCCGGACAGCGCCGTGTATGTTAGTAGGTATATAAACCTGGTGTATGAAGTGTGGTGTAGTTTGTTACGTTTATATGTTTTCATTCTAAACTTATACGCCTGTCAAAGTTGCTTTGTAGTATTCCAAAATAATAACATATATAACCTTCACATCTACATTCTGTAATTTAAAAATTACAGCACGCTTATCAGAAACATTATTTATGACCCCTCAAACGGCTTAACCAGACTGCAGTAACTTAAAAAATGCGATGTAAAAATTGTTTGTAAATTTAACACACCAGTGTAAAGTGATATTATAAATGTAGGTACGGTAAAAGTGTTTCCCTTCCATCCTGTACATTTAAAAAAAAAATATTTTAATGCATACAGACGTCACCTTTCTTGTATAGTAACAATGCTAAATATTTGTTAGATTTACAGACTGAAGTATTGAAAGTGTCTAGTGCTGCGTATCGGTTAACTCGTTAATATTTAGCAAAATTTTTTCGTACAGTTTACCATCAGGGTTCGTAAGTTTCAACAATAGCAGCCCGCGCAGGCCTTAACTATACAGTCTACACGCAGATGCAATATTGTAGGGTCATCGCTGAATGTCTCATAGAAACCCGCCTCAAACAAAAGCTCAGTATGTCAGTTTGGTTCTGTAAGTGTAGATTCGATACAGTTCTCGTCGAGCGTGCCAGTGTGGCTCTTATTGCTCTCCTGTCTCCTCACCTAAAACGCGCAGATTGAGGCGACGATCCCTTATTTCCATAGTGTTTGCGGAAATTAATATTTTAGCTCAAACGAAAGCAAATATCGTGAGTGAGTGATAGATTTTGGTCAACGGTTAACATCGAGGTCTTAAGTGCGGGTGAGAGATGACATGAGGTGAGTATGGAGCGACGCCGGAAACGGGAGATCCCCGAGAAAACCCGCCGACCAACGGCATCGTCCGACACGGTTCCCACGTGTAAAAACCCGGGGACCGACCCCGCCGGGAATCGAACCCGGATCGCCTTGGTGGAAGGCGAGTGGTCTGACCACTCGGCCACCTCGGCTTCAGCAAATATCGTAAAACGTCTTCCCAATTTTGCTGAAAACAGTTTTTGCTATGTACTCAATTTTTTTACGCGAAAACATCTTTTTTTTTCTTATTAGATGGTTACTGTAAACTGGGGTTACATGGGACACCAAGGTAACTTAATCATTTTTTCCAGGAATTTTTATTTCGTTTGTTGCGGCCCTGGCGAGGAAATAATTGTGATTGTTTAAGACGAACATTTTGGATGATGGTTACTTGTGTTTCTTCTTTTACTTATCGCTTCCATGTTATAAATAAAAACTCCAGGAAAAAATACCCCACGTATTTCTGTTGTGTTCAACCCAAGTAACTAACCCCAGTTGACGATAGCAAAAGTTTCATTAATTAAATAATTAGCTATAACCGTAGTCTGTTTTTTTTCTTTAAAAAAATTGTCAGCATATTAAAAACTAATTGCAACGTTATTGAAAGAATGAATTTAGGATATGCACTTTATTTTATTCGTAAAAAACTATTGCTAAAGCAGTAGAAATTAGTAGACACGCAAAATTCGCGTTCTTTTCTATCGGAACACTAGACTCTAGATAACTATAGGAAAATTCTACGTCTCCCATTGGCCGACAATGTGATGGCCTGCCGCGGTGAATGTTTCCATGTAGTGGTCAATCTGTGAAGAAGTCACGACACACATAATGTTCGTGGCCAATTGAAGGTCGTAGGGAATAGAAAGGGATACTTTGTACTTATATACTTATAAGATAAAATAAGATAACATGTAATTTAACTCTTGATGCTTGGTTATTTGCATGCGTATGTTGCGAACACACTCCAAGAACCGAGCAGTTTAAACGTAAGCATTGGAATATTTTCTTCTTGAATACAGTTAATTGCTTGTTTCTGAGCGATGAGTTTATCGTCGTAACATATAACCATTTTCCACCAAGCTCTCAAATTGGTTCATACAAATGTGCTTGTGTATGTGCAGGGTAATGAATTTTTAGACTGTCACCAAAATTACGCAAATTTCGCAGGTCTATAGAAATGACGTACGTATATAGGATATCTAACATTCATATGGCTGTTTCGGACAGAGAGCTGCATCTATGGGGAGTTTCATGCTCGCGACTTCCCGACCCAAGAAGTGGAGGACATCTATAGCGCCCAGTGCGTCCAGACACTGAGATATGTCTGACTGTCGGAGTGGAACATACCGCGTGAACGAGCGACGTCTCCGATATTGGTCCACGGGCCACACAGGGCGAGCGCAATACTTCGTGCCTCGACTGTTCGTATGAAGGAGAGTGAACCGTGCATAAGGGTCGGGCCTTCGTCCTTCTTGCTCACCTTACATTCGAGAAAATAAAAGGTCAGGGCGTTCTGTCTGCGCGCCAACTGTTTTCACACGAGGTGTGAGTCGAGTTAAGGTGGCTGTCTGGGTGAGTGTATTTTGCACGTTCGTGGCCTAGAAGTGCGGAAGTGGTAAGGGTGACACAGCATGTGCATCACGTCTCTTCATAGCCTCTATGCGCAAGTCACTGAACTGGCGTGCTGTCTTCTACCCGCCAACTAGCCTCTATGAGACATTACGTGAGAGACATATTGGTCAGCGCTTAAGGGGCCCGCCTCGTTGCCATAAAATCACACTTCAGCGTGTTTGAAGAAAACGTTTTACACGGAAACTAATACACGTGTGTTCACGCCGTTTCTCTACGAAAAGAACACACACTTCAGACGACTGCCCTTAAGTACTTTCAAGACAACACACGTATTAGAAATCCCCTTTTAGGGCACGTCAAAATGGTTAAAACGGGATTTTCAGTCTGCTATAGCGGAAAATATACTAGCCGAATACATGTGAAACCACTTAAGGGTAGAGCATTGGACTTAAGTTAAGTGATTTCGTAAATAAAACAATAGGGTCACCACTTAAAGTCCCATAGGAAAATTGTTTTTTTTTTTTGCGAAGACTGCACGCCTTAAGCGTAAAGGCGACGCACCGTTGTATGGCCCATACGACGTCGCCCTTATCACCATACCTCACTCACACAAACACACGTGCCACGAGGCGGGCCCCTTAACATCGAGGTCTTTAACGCTGGTGAGGGGTGAAATGAGGTGAGTATGGAACAGCACCGGAATGAAAGGACGGAGGAAACGGGATGTCGTCGAGAAAATCCGCCGACCAAAGGCATCGTCCGGCACGATTCCCAGAGACATTACGTGGTGACTATGATTTTATAACGTAATATTAAAGTTAAAGGCGTATCGTTCATGTCTGTGCCTTTTAAGGGAATCTGCGTCAGTATAAGCATATATAAAAAAGAGCGCCTTTTTGGCCGCTAGAAAATATTTTTAATGGGTAGTGGTGAACTTGAAATAGGTATACTCACGTATAACGTACTGTTAATGCTATTCTTAAGCAGACATGATTCATGTGTGTTGAGCAGATTTAGAATAATCTCGGCGGCACCTTAATGAGTTTACACAGTTAAAAACTTAGGCAGTAAGAAGTAGACTTAATAAGTAAGCCGTAGAGTCGAAAAATTGAGCATACTCAATAACGAAGTTACTGCCTAAGTACATAATTATCTAGAAGGCTATGGTGACTAATATATAGTAAAATAACTAGAGATTATAACTGCGTGACATGTAAACGATGTTCCTCTAGAATTTACAGTTGTTAAAAACTTAATTACATTGCAGATTACATTAATTTTCCCGTTAATACATATCGTCTTGTGTGTCACTGTCTGTTAAAGCGAGATGGCGGGTATCTTGCGAGTTACGACTGGCATCATGGGAATACCGAACTTTTCTGAGATTGGTTAAACTTACGATTTCGACTGTCGAACTTAAGTAGTAAGCAGTAATAGATCAATTGTGTTTTCTTCAGTTTAAAACAGCGTGATGAAAACATTCTTTTTGCTTAAGATTTTAACTGTGAAAAACTCTTAACAGTTGGTGGACCTGGCTCGTGAGTCGTGCTATAGCGTGGTACGGAAAGTATTCTTTCTTGTATAACTATTACAAATGTTTCCAACGATTTTATCTACAAAACAGAAAAACACACTTCAAACTGTGTTCCTATTGTCTTTCCGCTAGTTAAAAACATTATTAACAAGCGCCTCAGAAGTGCTAAAAACGACTTGTTCACGTTGCAGTAGCTCAGACAACATCAACCGTAATAGTAAAACAAAATCATAGAAACCTGTATTGGACTTTAACACAAACTTTCCGCAAATAAAATAACAGGATCATCGTTTCAAGTCCCGTTGATAAACACTTTCTATGAAAACACTGTACGCTAGTTTAGTCCTTCGCGCCTAGAGGCGAAAATGTGTTTGAAAGACTTGTTGCAATCGACTTATCGCCTTCCCCGTTTCCGTGCCTCAAAGATATATATATAAAAAAAAGCTAAGGTCCATAAACTTTCCTATAGCCGGTTCCGGATAAAGTGAACACTCAAAAAAGCTCTGCTAAAGTTCTATGTCCAGCCAATTCGTATCTTCCCGCGCGAAACTGCTAACGACGGGTAATGTCTAACCTCACTGGACACGTCACTTTATGTTTGCGCGTGTAAGATAAACTGTGGAGTCGGTAAGTACATATATAGCTTGATAAAAAAACTGTTTATTAATAATATTAAATATATATATATATATATGTCGATTTCAATGCATTTAATTTCACTATAGTTATATTTAAATAGAAAAATACAAGGAACTACGTTCGGTATATCGCTGCCAACAATAGAGCGAGTAAGATAGCTATTGTTAACGTTAAATTATATAACGTAACGTGTAGTAATTTTTTTCAAAGGTTAATTCTTTAGGGCTCACTTTATCCCAAATGACATATACATCTTGTGAAGCACACGTTGCAGAATAAAGATCAGGACATTCTATCTGAGCGCTTGTGCACATGGGGTGTGAGTCAAGGTAGGGTGGAGATGTCCTCGCCTAGCGTGGTCTTCATCAGTTCCAGGAAATTAAATGGTAAGTCTAACGGGCACGACTAGCGTAAACGGTTCAAGAGTAACAGTAGTATGGTTTAGTAGGGTCCAGGACAAGGGGTGGGGGTGTTAGACGCCAGATTCCCTGGCTGCCATCTTTGATTATGTCATGGTGTGAATGTTGGCGGCCATCTTGGAACACATTACGGCGGCCATCTTGGTTTTGACCTTGACCTTGTCCTTTTGCAAATTACATTTTTGCAAATTTTTTGCAATTTTCATTTTTCGATTTTTTTATTTGCTTTCCGTCGTCTGCTGGTGGCGACCATGTTTGTTTACATCGTAGGTGATATGTTTCCATAGTTGGCAGGTGGCGGCGCTGGTGTCGCACTTTGCTTTCTTCGTCGTCTGCCAGGGTGGTAGCCATGTTTGTTCCAATGTTTACATAATTGGCTGGTAGAGTGCGCTAGTGTACAGTGCTGCC